>JAZKJV010000521.1:50000-227802 GCA_037367405.1 Ottelia alismoides | reverse complement strand
TTATCCGCTGATCCCTTTCTTTGGCATCTTTGCCTCGGTCATCCATCCGCCAAAGCTCTCTCTTTAATGTCTCCCAAGCTTTCTACGCTTAAGCCCTTTGAGTGCGAGACATGTTAGTTCGAAAAACATCATCGAACGTCCTTCCCTGCTCGTTCTGAACCTCGCCGCAAAAATCCTTTTTCTTTAGTCCATTGTGATATTTGGGGACCTTGTCCGGTCCGTACCCTGAGTGGACATAAGTACTTCATTGTTTTTGTCGATGAATACAGTCAATCATCTTGGATCTATCTGTTTGTTAAAAGAACGATCATAGATTAGCAACATTATTAAGAATTTCTTCTATTATATCAAAAATATCTTTTCCTTTGGTGCTTAAATTTTTTGCACAGATAACACTTTGTAATCCACTCAATATGATCTAACCAACTTCTCTGCATCCCACATCACCATTCACTAAACATCATGTCCTTACACTTCGCAACAAAACGAGGTAGCCGAAAGGAAACTCAGACACCTTCTAAATATAGCCCGATCCCTCCTCACCCAGATGAATGTTCCCAAAACCTATTGGGGGACGTTTTTTTAACTGCTGTCCATCTTGTCAACATGGTTCCATCTCCATCCCTAAATGGATCTACCTCCTTCTCTTTGCTTTACCCAACTGAGCTACCTTTTCCTCTACCCTTGTGAATTTTTGGATGTGTTTCATTTGTTCAGAACTTTCATACTACTGATAAACTCTCTCCTCGTGCTACTAAATGTGTTTTTCTTGATTATTCTCGTACTCAAAAAGATTACAAGTGCTATGATCCAATTGGACGTCGCTATTATATATCTGCAGATGTAATCTTTTTTTAGCAGACCAGCTTATTCACATAATCTGTTACTGATATCCCTCTTGATCTCCCACCTCCACCCATTATCTATAAGAGAAAACAAAAATCCCAATCACCCGATGTTCCATTACCTATTTCTTATTGCAGGATGATATATCTAATTCAAGTGTCCCCTCCACCAATGTCCCGGATGTCCTTGAGAAGCTTCACGTTGCTCTACGCAGAACTAAGAGGCGGTGCACACTTCATCCCATGTCTCATTTCACTTCTACTGCTAGTTTATAAACCACTGACAGAAGATATGCAGATGCTCTCATGACCATTTCTATTCCAAGAGATCACCATGGTGCTTTGCAGGATTCAGGATGACAAAAGGCCATAGACGACGAGATGGATGATCTTATTTCCAGGGGAATATGGGATCTTGTACAATGTCCCAAAGGGACTAAACATGTGGCATGTAAATGGGTCTTCACGACTAAACAATCACCAGATGGGTGAATTGACAGGTTGAAAGCTCATCTTGTGGCAAAGGGCTTCACACAGACATATGGAGTAGATTACTTTGAGACATTCTCACTGGTTGCGTGTATGGGGTCGATAAGGACTATCCTTTCTGTGGAAGCTAATAAGGCATGACCTATCTTTCAGTTAGATGCGAAAAATGCGTTTTTATATGGTGATCTTGACGAGGAAGTATATATGATGCAACCTCCGATTGAAGTCGAGGGGGAGTGTGTACGTCGACTTCGCAAAGCAATACATGGCCTAAAGCAGGGCCCAAGGGCATGGTTCGACAGACTTACTGCAGAGATCAACACTCTTGGCTTCCAGCGAACAACCTTTGATTATTCTGTGTTTGTCAGAAGACGAATAACTGGTACTGTTATTCTTGCAGTTTATGTGGATGATACGATCATCACAGGTGATGATGATAAAGGATACTAGGACCAAGTCCTTCCTCCAGAAGGTATTTGTTACCGCAGATTCTAAGAAACACTTCACATCCTCTAATCCTATCTTTGAAGATGTTACTCGATATAGGAGCCTGGCAAACTTCTTTACCTTGCTGTTACAAGACCATATATTTCCTATGCAGTGAGCAAAGCTAGTCAACACATGGAGCAACCTTGTTACAGTCACTGGCAGGATGTTCTTCAGATTCTACGATACGTGAAGGAATCACCAGGAGATGGCCTCTTCTATGGGGCAAATGGGTACACCGATATTATTGCATATGCTGATGCAGATTATGCAAGCTCACCAGAGGATCGGCGCTCCACCACAGGTTATGCTATGATAGTTGGAGGAAATCTGGTTACTTAGAGAAGCAAGAAGCAGACTGTTGTATCTAGATCCAGTGCAAAAGTAGAGTACAGGGCGATGGCTCAAGCTACTTGCGAGATCACGTGGCTATTAACTTTTCTGCAAGAACTTGGTATTGTTGTCATTACTCCTAGTCCACTATATTGTGACAACAAATATGCTATATATATTGCCACGAATCCGATATTCCATAAGCGAACCAAGCATATAGAGATTGACTGCCATTTTGTTCGTGATGTTGTCAGGATTGGAAGGATTACTACTCCTCACATCAACACCGACCTTCAGCTTGCAGATGTCTTCACAAAAGCACTACCCAAGAAGTGACTCTCCTAGATTATTTCCAAGTTGGGCATGACTGATAAATATGCTCCAACTTGAGGGGGAGTGTTAGGAGTATATATGTTAAGAGAATATTCTATATGGAAGGAGTATATGTTAAGAATATTCTATGTAGTAGGAATATATGTTAAGAGAATATTCTATGTGGTAGGAGTATATGTTAAGAGAATATCCTATGTGGCAGGAATGTTCTATGAGGTATTTATGTATTTTCTCCTATGAGCTCTTTAGGGTTTTGTCCTATATAAGAACCCCTAGACCTCTAGAATAAAACAAGCCTTTCTATTCTTTCATTCTTTTTTCCACAGGGTGAAAATACACCCTTCTCCCTTCCTTTTCCAGAAAAGGACCTTTTCTTTCTTACAACATGATTATTTGGTTGCGTGACATTTATCCATCTCTTGCATCCTGGTCATGATAAGCTTGCTCCTCGAGCTGTCAAATGCATGTTAATTAGGTACTGTGTACCAGTAGAAGATTCGACAGCTACTGCGGCCTCTGCTACTTCAGGTGGAACTCTAGGTTGCGAAGTTACTCGGAATGTTGTCAAGATAATGAAAAGAATTGTATCAATATTCAGATTATATATATATATAGATGATAGGGGATTAAGACTACGTTTTATGATTTATCCCCTCGTAGAGATCTAATTTCTCGAATACGTTTTTTCTTCATAGTTAGGAGGTGTCGTGGCATAATAGATAAGTGACTAGACCTTTGAAGAAAAGGGTTGGAAGGGGAGAGTCTTTTCAATATTTTGAGGGATCCTCTCAAAATAATGGATGTTTTGATCATGTAAAAAAAATATTATGTCAGTGTCAACGTTACCTTCTTTGAATCCATCATGTACAAATTCTCCTACAGGTGACAGATTGAGTCCCTCTGAGTATGAGGATGCATATGTTCTTCCACCTCCACCTATACATGTACCTCAGCATGTCCTCCGTGCTCCAATGCCTTCCCCAACAGCAAGCACACCTCAGTTAAATTTTGAAAATGTGATTTTGATTGATGGTACTAGTTGTGTGCATGATGTACATGATCAATTACATGATAGCATGTGGATATATAAGATGAGCCAGAACCACCATGAACGAGTGATCTAGGGTGGACTATAGCCTCGAGGAAAGGTAAACGTTCCTGTTCACGATACCCTCTCGCATGTCATGTGTCTATAGAGCGACTGCCACCAGATTTTAGGCAGTTTGTTGTGGGATTATCTGTAATTAAAATCCCACATATATATCAAGAGGTTCTAAAGATGAGCCAATGGCACCTAACTATGGAGGAGTAGATGGTCTCTTTACAGTCTCGTGGCACGTGGAGCATGTTACATCTCCTGTAGATGTGTTCGTTGTCAGATACAAGTGGGCTTTCACTATAAAGCATTGAGCAAATAACAACACTGACGCTAGAAGGAAAGGCTTGTGGTTCGTGGGCTCACCCAAACCTATGGGGTAGACTATAAGGACACCTTCTCTCCAGTAGCTCAGCACTCTATACTCTGGATTCTTCTCTCTGTTGCAGTCACACAGATTGACCTTTGTATCAACTTGATGTGACAAATGCTTTCCTCTATGGTAATCTACAAGAGGAAGTATACATACAACAACAAGTTGGGTTCGCTGCTGAGGGGGATATATAAGGCAATCTATGGCCTTAAACATAGTCCAAGAGTATGGTTTCAGAAGCTCTTAGACGTGATAGAGCAGAAGGGGTTCGTGAGATCAACTGAAGATCACTCCCTATTTGTCAAGAGGTCCCACAAGGCAAGGCCTTAAATGTTGGTTTTGCTCACCATTTCGGTAACTGACCGAAATTTCGATCATTTTTGTACCAGGGCCCCATATTTCGGTCATTTTGGCCATTTCGACCAAATTTCGGTAACCTATCAAAATCGAAATTCGACCAAAATTCAGTCGAATTTGATCGAAATTCGCGGCCATGCCATAAGGGTATTGTTGCTATACTGGTGTATGTTGATGATATCATCATTACAGAGGATAACGTGCAAGGCATTCAAACAGCAAAGTCTTTTCCTTGGCAGTCTATACAACTTCCTTGGACTGGAGTTCACCACAAACCAACGAGGTCTTGTAATGACTTAGGGAAGTATATTACAGACCTTTTCTCAGAGACATGTATGGTAGATTACAAGCCAGCCACCACTCCTATGACCCGAGCATGAAACTATATGATGATGACATTGAGGAAGTAGGCAAAAGGAGATACATAGAGCTCGTTGGGAAGCTTCTATATGTGACCACCACTAGGCTAGACATATCCTTTGTAGTTTGTAGTGAGCAAAGTGAGTCAGTTCATGGAGTATCCTAGACATGCACATATGGATGTAGTCCATATGATTTTGACGTATCTGAAGACCTCACCTGAAACTGGTCTTTTATTTAGCAGAGGTACATCCCTTGCTATTACAGCTTGCGCAGATGTAGACTATGTAGGATGCCCTTAAGGACAGGAAGTCTACTTCTGGTTTCCTTGTGTTCATAGGGAGTTCCTTGGTATTATGGAAGAACAAGAAGCAAACAATTATCGTTAGATCCAGTGCAGACTCTGAATACAGAGCTATGATACAAGGGAGTACATAGATGATGTGTGTCAAATACGTTTTAACTGGCCTAACTATTGAGGTTCCTCTTCCCATTCACCTCCAATATGCAACCAAGCTGCATTGTTTGTTGCTAAAAATCCAGCCTTCCATGAGAGAACCAAGCACATCGAGGTAGATTGTCACTACACTCGAGACAAGATTCAGAAGGGTCTCATTTCTACATCTCATGTTAGCTCAAGTGAGATGACATCGGACGTGCTCACCAAGGCTCTAGCTCGAGGACCTTTTCAAAGATATTGTTCCAAGCTGAGCCTGATAGACATCTATACTCCAGCTTGAGGGGGAGTATTTAGAGTTTTATGTTATGTTGTTATTTTACAATCTATTTATTTCTCTATCCTTATTATGTAATTTACCCATTAGGGTTTCTCTCTTCTATAAGAGAATCCTTGGGCTCTACAAATAAACAACGAAGTATTCTCTTCCACATGTCCCTCTTAACTTCTGGAATATCAATTATACCCTATCCTATTTTATTATATCAGTTGTGCCTCCACCTTCTTGCACCGTTATCACTTGTGCCCCTTGGGTTAGTTGTCGTCCATCCATCTCCCAAACGAACATTAATTTTGAACACAAGAGTAATTAGAAAAAATCTAAGGTTGAAACATAATTTTTCTATTCACATCCTCTTCCTTCTCTATAGACCCACCACCACCTCCTACCTCCACCTCCTCCACCCACAACAAACCCTCCGCCTTGAGATCTTCGACCATCTTTGCCTCCTACCTCCTCAATGCTGCCCTCCCCCTCTTCTGCCCCTCCATTCATCCATACCCCTCCTACCACTCCGACTCCCGCATCTTCCTTGCCCCCGCCTCCTCTATCGGCCTCTACCTCCTCACTTTGCCTCCACCCCCTCCCTTGTCGCATTGCGCCCATGCTCCTCTCCGCCCTCATCCTCCTCACCCTCCTAGCCCTCGTGCCAAAATTTGTGTCTTGCAGCCGGTGGTGGATCTTCTCAAGGGGAATCTGGAGGATGGAGGCAAGTGGGAGGTTGCGAGAGAGGAGAAACGGGGAGGGATAATGGCCATTAGGGAGAGTGGAGTTCTGGTTGATGGCTGAGGGATAAAATATCGGAGATAGTTGATTGGATAAGGGTGATTCTTATGATGAAGATAAAGATTGGTTACTCTCTATACGGTGTTATATCCAAGATGACTCATGGTTGATCATGTGTTCACACGCAGAGGTTGGTTTTGGGAAGCTACATTGGATGTGTTGTTTCATTCTCGAAGTGTACCCCTGTGCAATCTGGAAGTAGTAGTCCTCCAACAATGTGGACGAAGACTCCTACTTGTTCTTCTTCGAAAGACCTCAAACTTTGTTAAACACAACATTATACAAAATAAAGAACTGGCTTATGTCAATGGCAATTAATTAAATGAAATTTTTGATAAAAATATAACATGCTATCAAAAAAATGAAATTGAAGAATATATGGGTTTGTAATCAATCAGAACAAGAGATGGTATGAATCACCCAAGAAATCGAAACACATATTGGATACAAAAAGCAAGTCAAATCAAATGGGGATAACAATGTCCAAATATGGAACAATATCTGGTTACTTAGGTACATAACCTGAAATTTGGCCTAAACCATAATCAAAACACAACAACAACAACAACAAAGCCTTTTCCCACAATTAAGTAGGGTCGGCTACATGGATTCTTCGCCTCCATTCAGATCTATCTTGGGCCAATCCCGGGCTTATATCCACAAAACTAAGATCCCTTTGTATGGTCTCTTTCCAACACTTCTTGGGCCGTCCTCGTCCTCTCTTACCGGCTCAACATCCCAACACTCGCATCTCCTAACTGGTGCATCAGCTGATCTTCTTTGCAAATGTCCAAACCATCTTAAGCGATTTTCTCGCATCTTATCCTCAATCGGAGCTACACCAACTTTCTTTCTGATTGCATCATTCCGAGCAGTGTTCACGAAAGCGGTCTGTGCGGCCGCATATGCGGCCGCATAAGCGTATGCGGTGCCCTCAGCGCACCGCTTTCCTGAAGCCCCGCATTATGCGCCCTGTGCGCTTATGCGGGCCGCATATGCGGGCTGTGCGGCCGCATATGCGGTCTGTGCGGCCGCATATACATTTTTTTTATTTTTTTATTTTTTAAATTTGTGTTACATTTTTATTGTGTTATTTATGCCATGTTTTTTCTTGCTTTAGCATGTATGCCAACCAAGCATTCCATGACCATTTAAATCCATCATCAAAGTAGTTGTACTGCGAGATTGGAGTAAACACACAAGGAAAAAAAGAATAATATACTAATAATTTAGCAAACTAATTTAGTCAACTAATAGTTATTATGAATGCAATATATTATATGTAAAGTTTGGTACTTTTAATGGAGGATCAGTTATAAATATAATGACAGAGATAAACGACATTATATTCAATAGAGGCATTTTGTGCGTTAACTTTTTATTTTATTGATTGTTGTCAATTATTTTGTGTGTTAATCGTTCTATTGAAGTATTGGTATTTGATTGATAGAGATTCTTTTGAACTCTATATGAAAGTTATTTTTCTTAGATCTTCTATTGAACCACAATTATTAGTAAATTTAGTTCTATTGTAGTCACTTTTGTATATATTTATTTATTTTTAAATAAAAAATTAGGAAACTGCGTAGAACCGCATATACCCCGCATATGCCCCCGCATACCGCTTAAGCGCTATTCAGTGACCTGTCCGAACGCATACGCATACCGCTTTCCTGAACCTTGATTCCGAATCCGATCTTTACGTGTGTGTCCACACATCCACCTTAGCCTTTTCATTTCTGCTACATTCATTCTCTGCACATGTCTATGGTTCACAGGCCAACATTCAGATCCATAAAGCATAGCAGGTCTCACGATTGCTTTGTAAAACTTTCCTTTAATCTTTAAAGGAATTTTCTTATCACAGAGAACAGCAGAGGCTCCTCTCCACTTTAGCCAGCCTGCATTTATTCTATTAGTAACGTCTCCATCAATTTCCCCATCATGTTGCAGAATAGATCCCAGATATCTAAAGGAATCTCTCTTCTGAATGTTATCATCACCAATCTTCACATCGATTCCTTCACCATTGCTTCCATCAAAGGTGCACTCCATATATTCCGTCTTAGCCCTACTTATACGAAATCCTTTAGTCTCCAACTCATGTATCCAGACCTCAAGCTTCTCATTTACTCCATCTCTAGTCTCGTCAATTAACACAATATCATCAACAAATAAGATACACCAAGGTAACTCATCCTGAATGTGATTGGTCAACTCGTCCATGATCAAAGTAAAAAGAAATGGACTCAAAGCAGAACTTTGATGTAAACCAATGTTGATGTCAAAATATCCAGTCTTCCCAAACGAGGTCCTTACACAAGATAAAGTCCTATCATACATGTCCTTTATGAGGTTAATGTATAGGACAGATATTTGTCTCTTCTCCAACACTCTCCACAATATCTCTCGTGGGACAGAATCATAAGCCTTCTCCAAATCAACAAAGATCATGTGGAGGTTCTTCCTTTTAGCTCTATAAATCTCCATTGTTCTCCTCAGCAAATGGATGGCTTCAGTCGTTGAGCGACATGGCATGAATCCGAATTGATTTTCTTTTACATTGGAAATTTGCATCAACCTTCTTTCAATCACATGTTCCCAAATTTTCATAGTGTGACACATCAGCTTGATACCTCTATAATTTGAACAATTTTGAATGTCTCCTTTATTCTTATAAAGAGGCACCACGATACTCCTCCAATCTTCAGGCATTTTCTTGCTTCGCCAAATTACATTGAATAGATTCGTAAGCCAAGTCAAACCACGCTCACCTAAAACTCTCCATACTTCTACAGGGATGCCATCCGGTCCTACACCTTTTTCAGGTCTCATAACCTTCAAAACCTCCTCTACTTCCTTTCTTTGTATCCGTCTATAGCATGCACGATTCAAGTAACTTTCACTACAAGCTAGATCACCCAAAGTGATATCTCTATTTCCTTCCCCAATGAAAAGTTTATGGAAGTACTACTCCCATCTAGTCTTTACATCCTTCTGAATAACAAGCACATGACCTTCCTCGTCCTTAATGCATTTCACTTGAGAAAGGTCTTTGATTTCTCTTTCTCTTGCTTTGGCCAACCTGAATATATCCTTCTATCCCTCCTTAGAGTCGAGATTTTTACAAAACTTCATAAGCTTTTGACTTAGCTTCGCTTACGGTCTTCTTTGCTTTCTTCTTCGCTATTTTGTAGTTTGTGACAATTTCGTCTGTTCTATCCTTAGACAAAGCTTTAAAGCAAGCTCTTTTTATTTTTAGCTTCTTTTGCACCCCTTCACTCCACCACCAAGCCTCCTTTTGACATGGAGCTCCTCCCTTTGACTCGCCTAGCATCTCTTTGGCTACCTTTCGGATACAAGATGCTACAGCCTCCCACATCTCGTTTGCATTACCGCTACAATCCCAAGATAAGTCTTCTAAAACCTTCTCCCTGAAGCTCGCTTGCTTCAGTGGAAGATTCCACCATCTAGTTCTAGTTATCTTAGAAACCCTCCCTTTCTTTATCAACCCTTTCATTTGTACATCCACGACTAACAAACCAGAATCAAAACAAGCAAATAAAATGAAAATTAAATGACGGGTCGAGGTTGGGGTTGGGGAAGGAGGTCGGAGGCGATGGGGTAGGGTACGTGGATGGAGGAGGTCGGGACAGAGAGGTGGGGGTGCTGGAGGTCAAGGGCAGAGGAGGAGGTCGGGGAGGAAGGGTTGGGGGAGGAGGAAGGGAAGGGAGTAGGAGGGTTTGACAATTATGCCTCTTTTAACCACACTTTGGTTTGATTAAACTGATTTAGTTCAACTCATTAATAGTTAAATTAAAGGAAGGCACAAGATATAGACACAAGAAAGTAGGGGCACAACTGATATTCCAAAAAAGGAAGGATCATAACTGAAATTGCAGAAGTTAAGCAGGGCATAAATGTAAAATACCCATTCTATATTGAATAAATAGACTGATATTTCTGTATATGGTTCAGAGGTGTAAGCGATTCAAATAGGAAAGATTGTGAAGTTCATGGAAAAAATATATTCATTAGTTCCTCGTGAAAATGAACCACCATGCATCTGCAAATTTTAAAGGTGCATATCGACCTAATAAAGAACATAAAAAAACATTGATCGACTTTTTGCATCTGAATAGCCACATATTTTAGATGACTAATAAAGTGTCACGAGTGTGATGACACTTAATACATGTGAAGGAATGGAGAACTAATATCCATACAATGTTGAGTGAACAAAGGGAACGGGTCAAATTATGTGTTTGTGTCCAGTTCCATATTGATTAGAATTGAGACTTGGTTATATTGGTGGGACTATGTAAAGAGTAACAAACAACTTGTATCATTGAGAAACATAATACAATTTTTAGCTTTTTATGATTTCTCTCCAGTGGTTTCATCTATGTAAGTAGATGTTTTCATCTTATTTATTGATTAAGCATATTCTATTTTACATTTTCACATGCTATCAGAGTGACCACGCTACATTCTTTTTCTTGAGGTTCGATTTAATTTTGATCATATTTTTATTTGTTCCTCGAAGTTCATTTGGTCAGAGGCAATGGAAATTCTCCAATCAAATGGTTTGGTGGAAGTGCAGTGTGCCTACCATAAAAAAAACAGGTTTCAAATCCCCCCCTTCTTGGGGTTGCATTAGATAGCCAATAACCAACAGAAAAAATAGTCGAATCTTTCAACATGGACTTGAGCAAGAATCCATGTAGCCGACCCTACTTATAGTGGGGGAGGACTTTCTCATTTTTTGATGGAAATTCTCCAAGAAGTAAATATGATGGAAACTGTTGCTGATGGAATCTAAGTCCTGACAATGGCACTACTGACCCCATCAACGGGCGAGGCAGCAAGCACCAAAGTCCACATCTAACATGAGAACAATAGGGTGGAAAAGAAGAAAGAAATGACAGCATCAAGCAAGTAGGTTGAAGAGGACACATTACGGTTGAGCAAGGATGTTTGCATGAAACAGGGATTGCGAGAGTCATGTAAGGCCACAAGATGTAAAAGAAAAGCGTGACTGGGGCACAAATCAACAACTCCAGGTGGTGATGGCGGCTTGGTATGATGTCAAGAAAAGAAAATGGCAGGGCATTGAATTCCTCATAAGAACTTTACTCGGTTCACGAAGACTAAGAAAAATGAGGAAACCCGATGCTTGTTCTGCATCCAAACTCTGTGTGAAGGAGGCGTGGAAATTAGAAAATCCATGGTGGAGCTAAGCCGAGAGGCAGCGAGATGAAGCACCAAGCTGCTGAGATGGTCAGTTAGGCATTCTCTCCGAATGTTGCATTGAATTGTGAAGAATGACCTTAATTTCATGGCTCAAGTACTAGAGAGAATCCACTATAAGTTACATTGAGTTGTGAAGGATGATCTTAATTGCCTGGCTCAATTAGTAGAGAGAATCCACTAAGGTTGTTGATAACAGGTGATTTGAACAGTATTATCTTTTCAAATAACCTATTGAGTAAATTACAATTTTGGTCCTCATCTATGGGTCCGATCCCAGAATGGGTCTCGATCTTTAAATTGTAACGATTCGGGTTCCAGGGTTATTAATGTAAGGAACTTTTTGGGGCTAATGACGAGTATGCCCTTGTTTAAAAGTTGGAACCCAACCACCATTTCCTTCCCAACAAGGGCATACTCGTCAGGAACCCCAAATTTCCATTTCCTAAATTGTCCTGGGACCCGAATCGTTACAATTTAAAGATTGGGACCCATTCTGGGATCAGACCCATAGATGGGGACCCAAATTGTAATTTACCCTAACCTATTTATCAACAAATAAGGAATTAGAAAGATTCCCAAGCCAAACAGAAATAATTAGTAAGATGTTTGTCATTTCCATTATTTGTCAATTGGTTACCTAACAAATGTTCTTACATGGTATCTCAGCCAATCAGGAGAGGACATGTTAAACAATAGCCAAGCATCCAAACATTCGAACTTTTTAATGCACTGGGCCTCTCAACTCTTTGCCCATTAGTTTTGACTTTGAAGTTCTTGCAAGTCAGGTGAATCTTCACATTCCATGGCCTAACTCAATATGATATTGGTTCATGACACTGGGCAAATAAGTGAATTTTGTATGTACTCCATCCAGGTAAATAAGATTAATGCAATGACGTTAAGAAGTACCAGATCGGGCCTGTACTCAATTTCATGATTTCCAACAGTCCAAATCCATGGTTGATAAGCAGCACTGCGCTCAACAAGGCGACCCCATGAATCCCAACGAATACCGTCATTATGATCGTATCTATCAGCATAAGACAGATCTCCAACAAACAACACAGCTTCTGCTCCACTCTTCATATAATGCTCAAGAGTTGAAAGAGAATTATATGTCTGACCCAAATCACCTGGAAAAAAGCCAGCAATATGTGGTTGAAGAAATAAGTTTGGTTACGAAGTAAAAGCATAAGCTATATTATCACAATAAATGAACCCGTAGTTAGCAGACTTTTTTGAGAGAAAGCACGGGTGGCTTAACAAGTTGGGACCCACCTCTTAAGTACTAATTGAAAAAAGAAAAAGAAAACATATTACATGTACTTGTCGCTACAAAGTCCACACTCTACACAACGCCTTACAATGTTCCAGCACATTTTCAGAATAAAAATCATTCCCTCCAAAAATTACAACGTTCCGCGCACACCATATACACATCACCGCAAACGGAAGAGCGCAATCCTCATCCACACACAGCGCAGAAGTCGCCAAAAGCCAAAAAAGTCCCAAGGAATAAGCCAATGAATACCATTCTTCACCCACACATCCACAAAAGACGGGCACGAGAAAAATAAGTGGTCCAAGTCTTTCTGTCGCCAAGCCGCACATGTCGCATGAAATGTCTTCCCCACCCAAAATCCGCCCCCGCCGGTCCTTCGTGAGAGTAATTTGAAGCCTGAACAGCCATAGAAATACTTTGATCCTAGTCGGCACCGTGCTCCTCCGGATCATGCGAATGTCCACGCCCTCCTCTTCATCTACCCCCTCCCCCCCCCGATAAAGTAGACATAAGCTTCTTCACGGAGAATCTACCATCATCCACAATAATGATCCCTACCCACCGAAGGTGCCTGCTCATGAACCAAAGTAGCCTGCATCTCCATGAACTCCACTATTCTCTGGTCCGAAAGCTCTGCCACAAAAATCGAGGACCACGCCCCTCCCTACAGACCTCCCTAACCACCACTTCCTTATCCATCTCTCATTGTACTAGCCTTGGATAGAGCACTCCCAAGGACCCCTCACCAGTCTAGTCATCCATCCAGAAGCGTAAACCTTCTCCATTACCCATGCAAGCCTTCATTATGCACGACATCTCCGTCAATACCATCACCACTCCCCAACATAACGAGGAAGGGATGCGCCCCATCTCAGCCTCTAATGACATCGACACCCCCACATATTTCTCTTAATAGACTACATACAAATCCTCGGAGCTCACCCCTATTCGCATCACCCACTTAGCCAAGAGCGCCTTATCCCCTCTAGCTTCTCGACATCCAGCCCACCCTTCTTTTCTGCATCGTAATCCTATATCACCCGATCAAATGACATCTACCGTGCGCTTGCCTCTAGTCTAACCAGAAGAACCTCCTCAGGATTACCTCAATCGCAACAAATCCCGGTGGGCATGACCTACGTAGAGCAGAAGAAAATCAGGATCGTCGAGAGAACATGCTTCAGTAGAACCAGCTTCTCACCCTTAGAAACAACTTTGCCTTCTACCCAACCAATCTCCCCTGTATCTGTTCCACCAGGGTCTCCACTCCCTCTTCTTCACCCTGCCGCCACCAAAGGTAGCCCACGTAAGGAATCAACACGCCGCAAGTGGGCACCGAAGTGCCCCTGCAACCACCCGCCTCCACCTCCGTAACACCGAAAGGGACCACCACAACTTGTCCCGATTGATCCAGAGCCTCGAAATGGCTCTAAAATCTCCATTACTCTCCCCGCCCTACGGATCCCTTCCTCCTCTAGACCCTAGAAGATAAATGTGTCACCAACGTACTGTAACAACAGACTATAGATGGCCTCTCTCCTAGAACCCAACCACCACCCTTCTGACTTCGCCAACCTCATCATAACAGCTAGCGCATCCGCCATGACCACGAACAATAATGGCGCCAACGAGCAGCCCTACCTGATGCCCCTCTGTGATTGAAAAAGAAACCCCTCTGGGTGGCCATTGACCAACACCGCAAGCGAGGTCGTCACCGCTTAATCAAGGCGACCCACCAAACCGGAAAACCTCTCCTCCGTAAAGAATTTCAGAGGAACCTCCAGCCACACATTCATATGCTTTGGAAAATTCCACTTTCCAAATCACCCCTTTCAAATTTATCTCTTCCAATCTGTCATCACCTCTGAAGCCGTGATCAGGCCCATCCTCCATAGTATGCCTCGGGACAAAAGCCGATTGCTCTGGAGACACGATCATATGCAATACCTCTCAACATGTTTGCCAAGACCTTAGCGATGATGAGATAAATTGAATTCGATGGCGCAATAGACCGAAAATCCTCCACCCTGGCCGACAAGTTCTTCTTCAGCAGCAAACATATCAACACCCTATTCATCCTCTCAAACCCATGGTTTCCATCGCAGAACTCTGCCACCACCTCCATTACATCACCCTTAAGCACCTCCCAAAACTCTCTATAAAAGCAAACCGAAAAGCCATCTGGGCCGAGGGCCCCCTCAGCATTCAGCGCCCACACCACCCTCTTTACCTCCTCTGTAACCGCTCTGACCATGCTGACCCCCCCCATCTTCTGAAAGGGTAGACACACCTTTCCCCTGCCACCCCCAGCCCTCGCGAGCCCGCTGACAGCTGAAAGTACAAAAGTGTGATCTCAATGCTGCTCCAACCTCCTTGTCCCTCTCAACATTCACACCCTCTACCTCAACCGAGCAAATGTGGTTCCTCCTCCTCCGTCCGCTTGCCACCGCATGGAAAAAATGCGTAGTTGGCAAATATAAATCAGTAGAAAGAGATCTTGGACTTGATAGAAGAACAGAGGAATTAGAAAGGGCATTTTGATGTTTACTTAGGTAGGTGGCTAAAGACCTACACAGAAAATACATTGTGGCAGAATATCCTCTGATAAAAAATGCATTTTATATGAAACAGACCAATCTTCACATACTTTAAAGCCACCAGTAAAAATTTCTAGCAATTCACCTCCTTTGCTGAACGGTCACCAAAAACATCCATTACAACTGTGAGCCTACTGCCCTTTGAATAACATCTTGGAACCCACCCCCAATCTTCTTTTTATCTTTTCTAGCACAAGCTCCAACAACCCCGAAGAGATACTCAATAGGGGCAACCCCAGGTACGAAGTAGACACCCACTTGGAAGAGGTAGCACTACAGTGCAAGACAAGGAAGTGGTCTGGTGATTGAGAACAAGTGAACCAATAAACAAATAGGTCCGAAGGTTCTGGGTAAAGATTCGACATTCAGCAATTGGCTAGCAAAAGGGTAGTCTTAAAAATCAAAAAAGACAAGAAAGAATTCTTTTTTTAGTTATTATTCGTTGGGAATATGTTCTGGGGGTGCGAGCACATACCACTGACTAGTTATAGGGAATTAAGACCAGCATCGAAAGAACCCAATTAGATATAAGCTTCCTATCCACTCTTCATTCAACTTCCCTTAGACTCCGACCTCTCATTTTGTCATCCATGTCGAAATGAATAAAGCTCGATGTCTGATGATTGGCCCGTAATCCCCATACCTTTCCAAACAAGTCAAAGATAGTTCTTGCAATCTCTCTTTATGACTACCTCGACGAATAAAATAGTAACACCAACTAGTAAAAAAGGGAACATTATCATTGCCTTCCTCGCTAATAAAAACAGTCAACACCCATCTAACATAAGTCCATAGCACCCATGGCTAAAGCATTGACAAGTAAAACAAAATAAACATCAACGGTCTTGGACACCTTAACAGACCTCTCATTGCGATTGAATCCCTCCTGAGGTCCATTACCTATACAAAACAAGGTTGCTGTGACACCATGCTTCATCCAAGCAATATAGGGATATGAGAAACCGTCTTCTCAAGGCCTTCCAAAAGAAAGGCTCGCCTTGGAGGAAGTCTACATACCACAACAACCTTTGACACTCCCGTAATGCAATTACTTGGAACAAGAGAAACCACTTCAACAAAAAAAACTCATGTGATTAGCCAACAACTTGGGGACATTGACATATATCAATTTGGAAAAGGTTAAAGGTCCACAAATCCCCAATCTAGTCTCCTAGTCTTGTTCAAGAGCATGAAATCTAGAATTAACTAACATGAACTCTCTAACCACTGTTACCACCTCACCCCCAAGATTATTCCAATGCTCCTTGTAAAAGAGTTATTCCAAGGCTCCTTGTAAAAGAGTACGTGGAAACCATCATAACAAGATGAGCCATCTAGTTTAAGTGATACCAAAATAGTGAGCACGTCCTCATTAGGTACCGTCGAGGATGCATTGCTAAGTATGGAGCATATAATACTGAAAGAGTCTAAATACTAATCCCCATCCTTTGGAAACAACGACAAGTTCATTGCCTTGGAGGGATATAACGATATGCCTAGGAAATCTAAGATCTAGGTTGGACCAACCTTTTCTCATTACGATGGGTCTCAAGTAGGAGTACAGTGATATATGCAATAATAAATATGCTCAGTGAAATCCTCACACATGCTACTACTTGGTCATACATAACTCTTATCACCCAACTATGCACCTTTCTCCTATCCATAATTCTCCACATTATATCTCTCACCAATATCATAAGCATCCTCCAATCAAGGTTTAAAATAATAAAATGTGGATCCAAGTGATTTCCTTAGAATTAAGGTGAAGTATAACCTTGAGGTAAAGGAGACGTAAGCCTCATTTTTACCTCAAAAATATGCAATTTAATAATATAGTATTAAAAAACTATATTATAATACAAATCTCCATACATTTAAATGATTTACAACATAGTTCTTCAAAGTCATGGACCTCATTTTTACCTAAAAAATACAACTTAATAATATAGTACCAAAAAAACTATATTATAATACAAATCTCCATACATTTAAATGATTTATAGCATAGTTCTTCAATGTCGTAGACTTTTGGTGCTAGTGCTAAATTGGTTATTAAAAACACAAGACAAATAATGATCACAAAACATAATATAAAATCACATCTTAAATATATCATAATGTACACATGCATAACTATACGTAATTTTTAATAGATTACAGATATAACAATTTCTCACCATCTGATGTATAAAAAAATTAATTCGTAAAAATATCTAAAACAACATACTAATACATACAACAAAAATACATTTTCCCAAATTAAGTAGGGTCGGCTACATGGATTCTTTACCTCCATTCAGATCTATCTTGGGTCAATCTCGGACTTAGATCAAAAAAACAAAGATCCCTTCGTATAGTCTCATTCCAACACTTCTTGGGACTTCGTCGCCCTCTCTTATAGCCAGCTCAACATCCCAAAAACTCGCATATCCTAACTGGTGCATCAACCAACCTCCTTTGCAAATGGCCAAACCACTTTAAGCGGTTTTCTTCGTGCTCCAGATACTGTAAGATGCTCCTGAGGTAGAGGTGTCCTAGATGGTAGCGACAATGGTGTTTGCCAACATTGAAATATGGAAGAGGAAACAACGTTTGAGATATCGGAGAGGCAACGACGGTGTTGAGATCTGGAAGAGGTGTTGTTGTTGACATGTCAGCTCTTAGAAGGGGCGATGAAGATGTCGAGTTTGGGAAAGCAACAACGGTATTCGATCTTGTCAGTTAAAGAGGTGTTGGAATCAAATGCTCAAAATCTCCTAAGATACGATAGCGTGTTGAAAATTTTGATAAGAGAATTGCAACAAAGATGATACCAAGGCCAAAAATTGTAGCCATCATAATCCCTGAGAGATCCTATTTTATGGAGAAATGATATAACACTATGTTTACATTCTTTCTTCTCCCGATCTAATATCGATTATACTGCAAAACCAAAACCGTCTTGAACATAGGGTGTGACTAAACACAAAAGGCAATTAATACACTAAATATGTCCAGAAAGGAATCAAATACCCAACATCTCAGTAACTCATCTTTCAACAAACTCATTGTGGTAATGCAAGGGAGAATGGTTAGTAAAAAATCCTTTTTCTCTTTTCTCAAAAAATGTGGCTTGTAAAGTCAAGGCAAAAGTTAGAAACATCTTCACTTAATGCTTGATTCAAAAGAGACAAACAAACTACTTCAAACTCGAAAGACAAGAAGCTATCAACAACAAAGCTTACACACATAAGAGGTGTTCAGAATAAAAGGTGTTTCTAGGTAACAGGTGGAAGTGACATTTCGTTGAATGATTGAATGCCAGACCACTGCCTAGAAGCTAGTCAATTCAGAAAAATAATAGGATAATGTAATACTTTCTAAAGATTTTTTTCCAGATACATTTCAAGTTTTCAGAATTTACGATAGACATAATCACGAAAGAATGCTGAAAAAAATTATTTATTAATATATACTCATAAATCAAGTGGAATAAGATCAAATAACAACTGGAAACTCGAACAACTATTTTCTAATTTGAAACATTTTATAGATCTAAAATTAAATATAAATCCTGAAATTAAATATAAGACAAACATGAGAAACATGCACATTATAAATAAAGATTATATTACATGGAGGATAAAGTACAAGCTTACCTATGATACCAAAACGGTAAGAGGCATCGGGATCAATTTCTGGAGGTGTTTGAAATGAAAATTCACGAGCTGAATCACCGAAACCAATTTTATAATAATACCTGGTATCATACTGGAAACAGAAAAAGAGGATTATGTCAACTGCAGGGCCGATGAAATTGGCTAGTAGCCAAACGATTTTGATTAAAATTATAGAAAAATAAACCGAAAGAAAATAATACCAAACATTTACATAACATCACTCTAAACAGTGCCTTGTCCGGTTAATTCAGGCTATTTTATTCACAAAGAAGTTACATTATAACCATAATTTCACAAATTAACATGAAAGTAAAAGCACCTCTGTTTATAGAGAAATAACAAACTGCATAGACGCCTTCACATTTTATACTGTTGAGAGATATGTGCATTCCACCCATACAGTGGTACTCTTGTATATTCCATTTATTGTGTTTCCCCATGTAACCCTAACCCTAGGACTCCTCTTATATAAGGAACCTTAGGGTAGCCATTATATTCAGGCAGTATCATTATTTTCTTCAACTTGGTATAGAAGCCTCCCACCCAAAGCACCTCCAGACCCACACCCATTCTCCACCCCCCCCCCACCCCGCCTTCCAACGCGCCCCATTCGCCTCCCCAACGTCACCAGCCTGGAAGCCCAACATTGATCCAGCCTCAGCTTCGAGCCTGTGATCCAACTCGGTGCCTTTGATATCTCGATGATTTCCATCGCCACCAAATATCACCTACTGTCACCGGCTAGCCTCTGACAATTATACTACACGGGCTCTATCAAGCATCAATCTGGCCCCATGAGTCTCCACATGCTCTATCAAGTGCTCACCTATGACCTGCATGTTTTATTTCAGCCTAAAAAGGCACGCCATTTACGCCCAAGGTTTCTTATTGAGCTGCTTTGACTTATATCAACTTGTAGAGATATTTCTATATTATCCATGGACTTTTTCTTTATTTTTATTTTTTGTATCCATTTTATGTAATTTACCCATAGATCTCTCCTCTAGATAAGAGAGCCTAGGGTTATCGGGAATAAACATCTTTTCTATTTCTCCCAACATGGTATCAGAGCCACGGTCCTATACCAGAGCTTCGTATCCTAACCCTAAACCTAACCCCCTCCCACCCATCGTCCCTCTCCAAGGTTGCCGCCACCACCACCGTTCGACGCCACCGCCACCCATCCGAGTCGGGCTGCCATCGCCGACCCTCCAGTCGATGCAACCAAGTCGCATGGCCGATGCCGAGCAGCGGCACCCACCGCCATCGGCCCTAGCTGCCCCCGCTGCTGTTGTTGTACCTCCTTGGCCGTCAGTTTTCGTAGCCGTTGACTGCCCCTCTTCCGCTCCGTCGTCAGCCTTCGATTGGGCTAATGGAGTTGAGTACATAAGTCTATATATGCATTCAAATCCACGCATCTCTGTGTAGACATTCATTAATTGGTCTACATAACCTTAGTAATTCTCATCCATCAATATGTCAGAAAACAAAGTCGGCGTACCCATCACAGATGCTTTCAAAGGTCCAACGCCTATTGTCAAGATGGACGAGACAAACTATGAGCTCTGGGCTATGCAGTTCATGAGCCTTATAAAGTCTAACGATAAGAAACATATTCTTACCGAGAAGGAGTCGGTAGAGAAAACTAGGGTTAACGCCTAGTGGGAGGCGGATGATGCATACGCCAAAGTTTGGCTTTCCAGTACACTGACGATAGAGATCGTCAATGATGCGTTTCATCATCCCATTGCCAAGACGATGTGGGACATTCTCGCAGCAACCTATTCTCAGGCGAGGAACGAGACCAAGATCCTCCAACTCCAACATGATATATTTACTATCAAGCAGAACAGATGACCTCTTCATTCGTCGTATACATCCTTACGTGGGATGTTTGAGAAGCTCTACAGCTTCATGCCTCTTATGGCCACCCCAAAACAACAGAATATATATAAGAATGCTACCACTATTGGTGTAATCCTAGCAGCCCTCGATCCTGATATGATGTTGCTCACTCCCAGATTCTAGCGGATGCCATAATTCCTCCCATAGAGGAAGCTTTTTCGCAGGCTAAGCATGATTATTATTCCGTTCACTGCCACTAGCCAAACTTCTTCGGCAAGGACAACCTCCCGAGACAGAGGAGACTCATCTTCTTTTTGTGGACGTGGACCTCGTGGTAGAGGAGGTCGTATTCGTTAGCCCTGTATGTACTGTCATCATCCAGGTCATTCAGAGGATACATGCTACTCCAAGCAAGGTTGTCCGGCATCAGCCCACATAGCGGAACAGGTCGAGCCTTCAGCTGCTCCTACTTCAGATCGAAGATTTGATGGCCACGTGGACAGACTGCAAGATATTATGCCCCTTGCTTCTTCACCATCTACAGGAGGCCACTCAGATGTAGCCTTCGCCTCTGCCAGTACTTCAGCTACGGCTAGTATCTTAGGTAGTACTTCTGCTTTTACATCCTTTCATGGATCTGAGATTACTGAGTGGATTACGAACTTTGCGGCAAGGCATCACCTTTGCGATATGATATAAGCATATCTTGCATCCTTACTTACTGGCGATGACTTAGAAGTCATAATAGAAGTAAAAAACACGGCTATTAGAGCAACTTGTAATCAAAGATCTTGGACCATTACGATACTTGGGACTGAGATCGCTCGATCCAAACGAGGTCTTGTTATGTCCCAAAGAAAGTATTCTACCAATTAATATAGAGTTATGGGATGTTGGGATCCAAGTCAGCTCAGATTCTGATGGACCCTAAAGCACACATTTATGATCATGTAGGGATTGGAGATACAAGCCGCTACATGCGCTTGGTCGGGAAGCTACTTAATCTGACTATCACAAGATCAGACATCTCACTTGTAGTTAGCAAGCTAAGTTGGTTCATAGTTTTTCCAATCCAAGCCTATTATGATGCATGCATGATGATTTTACGATACATCAAGCCTACTCGAGGACGAGGATCGACATTTACCTAAGAGGCTACCATGTATCTAACAACCTATTCGGAAGCTTATTGTGGAGGATTTTGGTGGTAGGCACACTGCACTACCAACAAATCATTAAGCATGTCTAACTTTATGTAAATCGTAAAGAATGGCTTTCTATATGATAATCTTCATGAAGAAGCACATATGCAACAACCATCAAGGTTCACTATTGTGTGGGAGTGTCAACAATTTTGCATATTACAAAAGGTCACTATAGACTAAATCAAAGCTTAAGAGTATGCCTTCAGAAGCTTTCAATAGATAGGGCATGAGAAGTTCCCTTTATCCACCTTGGGTTGAAATTTGGTGATCCTACTCTAGACCATCCGGTAACCGGGTCGCATATGGATGGGACACCTCAGACTCCATCAAGCTAGTTGCCCCAACAACCATTGATCACCATTCAACGCATCCTCGCCCTCCATATCTATGGAGCACCACATGTTAGGTCAACCTTGTGACAAACGATAATGCCACCTCGTCCGAGTCACATGGGTGTCGCATTAGCACTGTGGCAATCCTATCAATAGGCCACATGCACTGGTAATTTCTTTTATATTTCAACTTTCTCTTTATTTCCTTTTTTGTTTATTATTTTTTTCTTGCACTTCGATCCTCGACAAAATTTGATTTCCAATTTCTATTTTTCTCTGACCATTTTTTCACTCCCTTACATTTTCGTAACAATAATTTCCTTTTAATCTGAACATTATTATGGCATTAATTCTGTATTGTTCATTATTTTAGGCAAGTTCCTCCAAGTTAATCGACCTAGTCCACAATGTCTCGCGTGTCTTCGACAATCATTCAAAGTTAAATACTATTTTCAAGCCAGATTTGTGTGCATCAATCCCATAATTGCATAATATAGTCCAATCAAAGTTTAAGCATCCTTGCATGTTAAGTACATCTCTAAATGCATGCGACATTTGTCAATGCATAAACCTTAGTTATGTACAACAACAACAAAGCCTCTTCCCACATAAAGTAGGGTCGGCTTCATGGATTCTTTACCTCTAAACCTTAGTTATGTCAAGTAAGAAGAGAGATATTTACACACATAATCCTAAGTAATTTTGTATTTACATACATAACCCTCGATAATCACAAATTACACAAGAAACCCCAAATAGTCACTCCGACTCACACACATTACCCTCCGTTAGTTTAATCTATTAACTCAACCAGACCATCGAGTTAATCAAACCCATCTTCAATTTCTCGATTATGAATTAAACTAAAAAATCACACCCCTCCCCTTTAACCTTTAGACCCCTCCACCTTCCTCCCCCCACACCCCCTCCCCCTCCAACCACCTCTCCCCTCCAGTCTGTAGCAGGAGGCAGCTCCGCATTCCTCTCATACACCTCCCCCTCCTTCGTCGACCCCTCCACCCCTCTTCTAGGCTCCAGTCACCTCCTCTGCTCCCTCCTTCCAGCCCCCTTTATCGCCCCACTCCAGCCAACCCCCCACCTCCAGTGCCTCCTTCCAGCCACCTCCTCCGCCCCACCTCTAACGCCCCATCCAGCCCCCTTCTCCAACCCCTCCACCACCCCACTTCCAACCACCTCCTCAACACCCTCCTCCACACCCCCCCCCACAGCCTCCTCCTTCCTCCTTTATTTCTGCCATCATCATCTTCTGCTCAAATCAAGTGTCAGCCACCTTCTCCAACATGTGGTGGGGCGAGGAGGGGCAACTTCATAATCGTTCAATGTGAGGAGGAGATGGTAGTAGTCATTAGTAAATATTGACAACCTAAGGGGCTAAAATTGAAAAAATAAAATTTTCTGCCAACATTAACAAGGAAAATAGCTGGAGATTAACAAAATATCATGTCACGTAAGAGTTCAGCACTATTCGGATTTCTCGTGTAATTCGTGATTACGGAGGGTTATGTATGTAAATATGAAATTATTCAGGGTTATGGGTGTAAATATCCCTAAGAGAAATAGACTTCACATCTTCTAAACACCAAATTGCTAAATCATACAATAACTTCTTCCCAGGTCTTTTAACAAAACTAGGCCAAGATTAGAGTTACACAAAGAGTTAATTGTATATCTAATGTAAACTTCCGAAGAAAATTGAGAAGAACAGAGAACTTCAAATATACAATATGGGATTATCCATAGTAGCAGAAAAAACTAGACTAGACTACAAATTAATTGCCGAGGAGAAACAAATCCTATTTAGAATATGAATCTAAAACTAAAAGCCAGCATGACGTACCTCAAGTTCATCAATCAAACAGTGATGAATATAACCAGAAGCATAGTCATAGAAAGTATAATTTGTGGTTTTTCCTTCAGCATATTTGTCATACCGGTTCGTTATAGTGCTGTAATATACTTTACTGGAACCTGGCTCAGAAGAAGTCACCCATGATATAATTACAGCTCTTCCATCATAGTCACCTTGAGTTATGTGAACCTAATAACATACACCCAAAAAAATCACAATGGTCCTCTGAGACGGCAAAAAAAAGGAACTAAACAAGATTCCACAAAAACTACGAGGAATTAATCCCTCCACATATATAGAAGTTGTACCAACATTCCATTCTATTTGTCATCATACACATTCATGTCACCAGCATCAACATAAAAAAAGGAACAACCATACCGGCCATAAACTTTTTTATTTCTGTATTTAATATTTGCATATTAGAACAAAGCGTGGCTAACCAAGTTCTACAGTCTCCAAATATAAACCTTCTTTATTTCACTCCAGTCAACCATCCATCTTTATTAACATGATGAAAATGGTCAATTTACTATATTTTAATCTATATAACTAATTCAAACATCAAAGATATCTCATTCTATCCCTTATTTTATTGCAGACCACTTCCCGCATCAAATGTCATATCATGGGTAAACTAATAGTTTTTATTTTCTTTAAACTAGGCAAACATACGATCACTCTATCCCTTCTGCGGAGTTGGAGAAGCCCATGCCAAACCCATACACAAATACAGCCTAATATAGACTAGACATGTTTCTAATAAATAAGAAAACTCATGCTTGATGGGCAAAACTGTATCACCTTCCCCAACTCGTAAATCATCAAGATTCTCAGACCTCTGAATTTGGACATCGTCGGTCATCTTTACAGATGCAGGAATATATATGCAATCCACCTGAGATGTCTCTCATTTCACCTTACATATGTGACTCGCCAGCTTCCTCTCCAGTATTCCCATTATATATTTGACCGTCTATGATGACCGCATACACCCTTATTTAACACTTTAAATCTTTGACAATCATTCTCAACACAAAACCATAATTGACGTTCGCATAAACCAGTAACTATTTGCATATAGATTCTAAAAACCGGAAAAAACAATATCAGCTAGGGGACAATTGGAATTCATGCAGACACCTTTTTTGGTATGGGTACTGCCGTACTGCTGTTTGTATTCACAAAACTGTTTTTACATATTAGAATCATCTGGCCACAAAAGCTCTATATTACAACAATTTGTTCACAATACACATCAAATGAAATTCTGGAAACAAAAATTCATGTTAATTAAGGGCAAAAGTTCCAGTCACTTGAACTGGAAGGGTTCTTAGCTCAAGGTTCCACGACACCATTTGGATGCTCTTCTTCGAGTGAGCTACAAAAAACATAATGTGCAATATGTAAAATGATAGAGGATCTTTCTTTTTTTGAGAAAAAATGGGTTGAAATCCAAAAGGTGTACACCTAAACTCATATATTCATATAAAACAGATAGCAGATCTTTGTTAAAGGTATGCAACTCGAACTCATGCAAATGTTCTACTTCCCAGCCCTCCATTTTAAGGGCACCCGTAATTAATTTCATCATTAATTCATTTAAAACTCATGGGATTGAAAAACTTATCTTGCATGTGCTTCTTCATCTGAAACTCCATTGTATATATCTTGAGATTTCTACAAGTGAATTGATCAACAAAACTTTCCGTAAGAGTCCCTTAGGATATGCCTTGATATTTTACCCATTGCATTCCCAAGAATATGCAAAACTTTTATGTTGTTATTCACTGTTTTCAAAAGAGATCTAGAAAGATATGATTTAGATATTAACTGTAGAGAGATATTGAGCAAATGTGGCAATGACATCTAGTTGGAGTGGCACAAGACATGGGCAACCCTTAGCACCGTTCAAATACAAATTAAACTCCGGATTTAAAAATAAGACAAAGGATGGAGGGTAGATATAAAGGGAAAGAAAATCCTTTCTTTTGATAATAATGGAGGGCAATTTGTACTCATGTTTTTCTAGGAAAGATGGGATGAACCTCCATTAGAGGCCCATCCAACAAATTTTATAATAAGAAACTAAAAAGAATAACATCTGCCAAGTTTCGCAGAGGGATTTGGTATGCCCAAGTACAGTTTCAAAATAGAATCTCCCTCTCTTAAAAATCACAGTTTCTGGCTAGCCAAATAGCCCAAACCAGTCTACAAACTTTCACTCGGCCCTCAATTGATCATGACCAGTCTCTACCAATCGAAGCCCAAAAAGAGTATTTCTCTCCACCGAACGCCAGGGATGTCCGCATTTCGCCACATATCCACAGAACCTGGACACTGGAAAAAAAAGATGATCTACATCCAACCGCTCCTCCACATCTTATACATCTATCATCCATTCCTAAAAAATTCCGGCCTGCCTTGCACTAGGTCACCACCAGCTCTCTTCTCAACGACCACAAGAAATCCTTAATCCTTGTAGGAATTTTTCACTCCCAGATCCTCACACAATCTCGTAAGTTGTCAGTATCCTCCAATGCAGTCGTAATAGAAATCACCTTGTAGGCTTTCTTGACTGTGAATGTCACATCTCCCTAGCACCACAAATCTCTCATGTTGGACAACACCTCAAGTCTCGCCAATCTGCCAGAGAGACAAAGGAACTCCTCCACTCTCCGATCTGAGAGCTCAGTCACAAAAGTAGGAGTTAAAGAACCATCTAACCAAATATCGGAAACACTTGCCTCCTTGTTCATTGCTAGAGAGAAGATTCTGGGATACAAATTATAGAGTACCTTCCTCGGACCAGTCGTCCAACTAGAAGCGGAAACCTCGACCATCCCCTAGAATTGGTTGTAAAGAATCTAACAATATCAGTAAGACTGAGCACACACCCCTCTAGAAGGTGGTCGACAAATCTCAATATCAGCATGGGCACACATGCTGGGAAACACACCATAAATAGATCTCACTAGACGCGAAAGCATATCACATTTATCTCCCCAAATCTTCATCACCCACTTCGCAAGCAACACCCCTTCGTCTTTGATTGGCAGTGTCACCAATGACCAATCCATCAATGCCAAACCCTTCCCATCCTGAGATGATGAAAACATCGAATCAATGACTCCAATCTTCGGCGAATGCCTACATGCAATGTTCTTATGGAGAGGAAGAAAAGCGAGATTTACTGTAAGAACTAACTTCACCAGAATCTACCTCTCTGATTTCTGGAAAATTCGAGCCCAAGGAAGTACCGTAGTTCATTAAAGTTCTTGGTGACAAACTGTTGTCCGAGGAAGTCCTTAGCCTCGTTGATCCCCTCTCTTATACTAATGATATCGTCAACATAGACTAGAATAGCAATAATACCTCATGGTGTCCTGTGTACAAAGAACGAATGATCTGCAATCAATCTCTTAAAATATTGTTGCTCATCAAGTCCGAGGGCTTCTGGAACCGTGCTTTGGAACTCTGCTTAAGCCCATAAATAGCTTCGTGAAGTCTGCATATCTTTTAACACTCCCCCTCAATAGCAAACCTGGGTGGCTACTGCATAAATTCCTCCTGCAGACAAGAAATCATTCTTGACATCAAGTTGGGAGAGCGACTAGTCCCCTACCATAGCAACAGAGAAGAGGATTCACGGAGTAGAATGATATGCTATGAGAGAGAAAGCGTCCTGATAATCCACTTCATATGTCTGAGTGAATCCATGTACTACAAGTCTAGTCTTGTAGTGATAAATACTGTCATTTGCTCTCTACTTCAATGTAAAGACCCACTTGCAAGGACCACAGAGGTCCCTATTGAGGCAGGAACCAAGCTCCACATGACTCGTAACTGGAGTAGCTCCACGTGACTCGTAACTGGAGTACAACCATCTCTTACTCCAAAGCAAGACCCTATTGATTGTCAAGCATAGCCTCCTGATATGTGTGTGGGAGTGGGATCGTAATAGCTGACAGTCCCATAAGAAACTTATTGAAATCCTCTAATAGATGACCAAGTGAAACATGACATGAGAGAGGATACGTAGCACATGTACGCCTCTTTTTTCAAAGTGCAATAGGTTGGTCAAGATCAATGAATGATTTATCTCATGTACCACAATCTCCTCGGGAGCTGCACTCTCACCATGTGAAGTCCTATTATACATATCCCTCAACAGTGCCATCATTGGTAAACAAATGCTCAAGATTTACGTAGGACATGTTGGATGATGGAGAAGACACAGGAGCAGGAGTCTAGTAGTTAGACCGTGAAGGTACACATGAGGAAAACACCGAGTCATATGAGGTGTGGTAGGGGGAAGAGGTGAAGGAGAAAGTAAAATGTATACCTCCTCACCAGACTCAAAAGAAGTCATCCTATCACATGTGAGAAAAATATGTAACAGACTCGAAGAATATGATGTCAACACTTACATAGTACTTCAGTCTAATAGGATCAAAGCACCGGCACCCCTCTTTGGTCCGAGAGTGGCCAACAAATATGCACTTAACAACTTTGTGAGAGAACTTGTCACAACCATGAGTTAGATGAGGAATAAAAGCCACTAAACCAAAGACATGCGGTGTTATAGAGAACATGTCAATATCGGAAAACGCAATCAAATAAGGAACATTTTCTCTTAATATAGAGGATGACGTAGAATTGACGAGGTAGCAGGTGTGGGGGCAACATCTCCCCAGTAGTGGGGAACATGACTCTATATAAGTACAATCATGGATTCATGGTAACATCAAGACGATGATGGTATGTGTGCTCTGTAACATCATTCTGCTGAGATGTATACGCATACAAGGTATAATGAAGGATGCCAAAAGACTTGAAGAACTGATAGAGTTGAACACTATAAAACTCCAAGGCATTGTCAAAGTGAATATACTTAACAACAACAACAACAAAGCCTTTTCCCACATTAAGTAGGGTCGGCTACATAGAATATTTGCCTCCATTCAGATCTATCTTGGGTCAATCTCAAACTTAGATCCAAAAAAACTAAGATCCCTTCGTATAATATCATTCTAATACTTCTTGGGCCTTCCTCGCTCTCTCTTAGCTAACTCATCATCCCAAAACTCGCATTTCCTAACTGGGGCATCAGCCAACCTCCTTTCCAAATGACCAAACCACCTTAAGTTGTTTTCTCGCATCTTATCTTCAATCGGAGCTACACCAACTTTCCTTCTGATTGCATCATTTTGAATCCTATCTTTACGTGTATGTGTGTGTGTATCCACACATCCACTTTAGCATTTTCATTTCTGTTACTGTCATTCTCTGCACATGTCTATGGTTCATAGGCCAACATTCAGATCCATAGTGCATAGCAGGTCTCACAGCTACTTTGTAAAACTTTCTCCATATAGCATAGCAGGTCTCAGAGCTGCTTTGTAAAACTTTTCTTTGTTTTTCAAAGGAATTTTCTTATCACATATAACAGTAGAGGCTCCTCTCTACATTAGCCAATCTGCATTTATTCTATAAGTAATATCTCCAACAATTTCCACATTATGTTGCTAAATAGATCCCAAGTATCTAAAAGAATCTCTCTTCTGAATTTTATCATCATCAATCTTCACTTCGATTCCTTCATCATTGCTACCATCAAAAGTACACTCCATATATTCAGTCTTAGCCCTATGTATACGAATCAGTCTCCAATGCATATCTCCAAACCTCAAGCTTCTCATACTCCATCTCAGTCTCATCAATGAACGCAATATCATCATCGAATAATATACACCAAGGTATCTCATCCTGAGTGTGACTCTTCAACTTGTCCATAATCAAAATAAAAAAATGGACTCAAAGTTGAACCTTGAAGCAGATCAATGTTGATGTCAAAATAATCAATCTTCCCAGATTGTATCCTTACACAAGATGAAGCCCTATTATACACATCTTTTATGAGGTTAATGTATAGGACATGTACTTGACTCTTCTCCAAAAACTCTTACAATATCTCCCTCAATAAAAATCATATGGAGGTTCTTCCTTTTAGCTTTATAAATCTCCATCGTTCTCCTTGGCAAGTGGTTGGCTTCAACACATAGAAGGTTGTATCGGCGAAGGGGTTTCGATACCACCTAGTATATCCTTTTACAGGGATATCAATGATATATTGCCGATATATCGACGATATATCGTCATATCGGCTCATACAGGTCAAAAATGATTGGATTCAATACAAAAAAGTCGGATATCGATCGATGTCACCGATGTTTCGCTGATATCGCTATATATCAATGTTATTATTAATGCAAGATTGATTCCACTACTTATCAAGCTACACCCAGTATTAAAATACATACCTAGCTACACATAATATTAAAACACACAATGGTTCTTCAGCGAGACCCCCGTACTGGTAGGGTATGGTGCGACATGAGGGTGCATATAATGGTTCTTCAACTTGGTGTATATTTGCAAGTTATTCATGATGTAAGACTTTGAATGAAATCCATTTCCAATATCTATAAGTCAATTCTTCAAAAAAATATCTATAAGTCAAGAATCAACATTAACATCGATATGTTGGAAATGATCGATATATGCGATATAAGCTTCATAGATGATTGATATGTGTGATCTAAGAGTATATTTGTAAGTTATTTAGTGATCTAAGAACTCGGATGAACTCCATTTTCAATATATATAGGTCAACAACTAACAGTGCCAGCGATATGTTCGATATGACCAACATGTGCAATATAAGGATCATAGTCTTCACAAAAATGATCTACATGTGTTATCTATGTGTATATTTGTAAGTTATTTAATATTATAAGAACTTGAATGAAATTCATTTCCAATATCTATAGGTCAGGAATAAACATTAACAGCGATATGTTCGATATGACTGGTATGTGTGATATAAGGGCTATAAATGACCGATATATGTGACATAAGTGTGTATTTGTAGGTTATTTGTTGTTTTAATATCTTGGATGATCTTAATTTCTGAAAAAAATAACAAAAATGGTTTTTTAAGCTATTTTCGACATTTCCACTGATATTGTCGATATATCAGCGATATATCCCTATATATCCATTTTCGGGCAGACCGAAATGATATCAATATCGATACGACCTTCCTTGTCAATAGTTGAGCGACCAAGCATGAATTCGAATTGATTTTCTTTTACTTTAGAAACTTGTATCAACCTTCTTTAGATCACACGTCATCAAATTTTCATAGTGTGACTCATCAGCTTGATACCTCTGTAATTTGAACAATTTTGAATGTCTCCTTTTTCTTATAAAGAGGCGTCGCAATACTTCTCCTCCAATCTTCAATCATTTTCTTGCTTCGCCAAATAACATCGAATAAATTTGCATAGCCTCAGAATTGTTTTTATTTCAATAATGGAAGTCTGCATAGCCTCGAAATTGTTTTTCAATAGAAAACCCCAAGGAAGTCTAGAAAATCATCAACTGCAACAATAGAGAACATGTGCCCCTGTTAATCATAAACATGACTAAGATCCCAAATATCAAAATGCAATACCTCAAATAAAGAAATGCTCATATAACTCTGATGACTTGGGAAGTTAGTACAATGATGCTTCTCAAGTTGGCATGCATTATACTGAGAAGTGGGCTAAGAAGGAATCTGTGAAAATAGAAGATTTGTTGCATAGGAAGATGAATGAACAGAAGGTGACACAAGTAGGGAGAGACCGATCTAGTGTAAATTGAAGATATGTTGCATAAGGTGACTAGACCAATCTGTAGAGATCACTTGCTCACGACCACATCCAATCACCATGCCCTTGAGTATATCCTGAAATATAAGAGATATTGTCAAAAATAACACGAAAATTCAGATCCTTAGTAATATGATTGATAGACAATAAATTCATAGTAAAGTTGGGTGCATAAAGTGTACTCTATAGATGCATGGAGGGTGACAATTGAATCTCTCCATTCTGTAATAAGAGAATGTCTCCCATCACTAATGATTGGAATTTCCCAGGGTAAACTTAATTGTATGTTGTGAATTATGCTCTGTCTTTGTAGAGATTGTGAGATGCTACGGAGTCCATGATCCCCCTAAAATGCATGCCTTGTGGAAATGCATAAGATGTATCTGAGGTGTTGGCAGAGAGCAACATCAGATGGGGTCAGAGGAGAACTAGTAGAATTGGTAGATGTGGTCATAATCACCCTCATAAGGGAGACAAGATCATCATACTTCCAATCAGCAGAAATAACATCACTCAAATTGTTCAGTAGAACAGGTAGATGCAGGGCAACCATGCTTTGGATGGCACATATCTTTCGAGTGCCTGACACGGTTGCAGTCTGTGCACTGCAATCACCTCTGCGATGGACAAATGCCCTCTGAACTGTGACGAACCTCCTCTATCGTGAGATGCATCCATAGTAGAGGAGGTCTGACTAGTACCTGCAAGAGGCATCGTGATCTTTCTTAGTCGGTTGTAAACCTCCTTTATGAGAGGTATAGAAGAACTAGTGAGGAGCTAGCTATGAGGGGCAACATACCGTAGATCAAGAGCCACGAGAAACACGCCCATCATGGTGTTCTTATATGTCATATGCTACTAGGTGCTCGTATTCAAAGGTATAAAGCTATGGAGCTTCTCGAACATGCCCCTAAGGTCGGCTATCCTACTTCATTGTGAAGATGTCTCACCGAAATTGAAGAAACTCTGTCTCATACTCGCCTCAGAATATGTGGTGGTGAGAATGCCACACATTACCTTGGTAATGGGCTAATTTAGATTATCGTTGGCTATCTCTGTGCTAAGGGTATCAGAGAGCCAAATACATACCCATGTATTCTCCTGCTTCTACGAAGTGTTCTTCCTAGTCTTGGCCCGCGTTGCATCGGGATATATTCCTTATTGTTGCTCTCTATGATACTCATGAACTGCATACCTCACAGTTGATAGTTAATCTCGTACATTTTTTTTAAAATGAAACGGGTGGAGTTCCGAGATGGAATCCACAACATAAAATTAATTAATAAGGTGGTACATTCCATCGTGGAGATAGATGCGGGACCTTTCAAGCCCCCAAAAAAGGATACATCGACTTTGTTCTCTGACATGACAAATGAAGGAGCATGCGAAGGACATGGCTCGGGTTGTAGAACAATCAGATTTTGTCTACACAATCTTGTAGGAAACAAGTTGTGTGTGCAGACTCTGATCACAACCTTTCTCATCAAATTTGGAGATGCTATATGATAGTGGATTGGATGTAGAGGTCTGAAATCACCCTGGATTGAACCAAAATAAGATATTAGGCTAGGACGATGGTACAAGCTGCTAGAGGCCAAGTTGGAGGTGTAAAATTCTACGAGTAGTGAGGTGAGCCGCTGGGCAGTGATCAACAGTGATAAGAAAGGCCTCAAGCAGCAAGGTACACTGTTAGGCAGTGATTGACGGCGGTAAGAGGTGCAGCTAGGCGTACAGGGAAAATGTGTTGGAAATAGCAGCGACAAGAATGCCATTGGGCGGCAACATTATGAAGTTATATGGGCATGCGACAGCAAGACTCGGAAACACGCATATGGGCAGAGGAGTGGCGAGGTGGCGCACATGTAGGAGGCAGGGATGATGCTCGAAGGACAACGTGTGGGCTATGGTTTCATGAGTACCAAGATTCTTAGTCTAGGATCGCCACTCTAATATAATGCGGAAACAAATGAATGAGTTGTTTATTCTTAAGCGATAGGGCTCCTTTATATAAAGGAGAAACCCTAGAGGGAAAATACTCACCGGAGAAATTACATAAACAAGAAATAAGAAATACATTGATATTATTTCCTACAATAGTTATAAGACAAACGTTGTAATTGGGGATTTACTAAGTTCATTTCTTGTAGGGACGCCTTCCGTAACATCATACAACTCCCATGGTTAAGGTCTTGTGAGAGGGAAGGGAGTTGTATTGAGATTGGGAAGAGAGGTAGAGGAAGAGAAGGAAACGGGGTCAGGAGGGTAGAGAAGATTGGATGGACGAACTGGAAGGTTAGAGAACGGTGACATGGAGGACTTTAACTCGAAGGCTACCTCTTTCTTGGCAAGGGTGGTTCATGGAGGGAAGGAGGACTCCAAGGACTATCCTGCATTAGCATCCGATGCAAAAGGGTAGCAGAGATACCATGAGGGCAATCCTGATGCGTGGTGTTTCAAAAGTGGCGAACGAGGTAGCTGCAAAAGGTTACATGCTTTGGCTGCAGTGGCATTGGCCACTGCTAGTGGTCATGTCCAAAGGCAGGAGGCTTGTAGGTTGACAGAGTGCGAAAGTTCATATGTTAGTCTAAACGCCGTTAGGGACTGATAATGATCGAGATGGCAAAAAATCATATGGTCACCCTAGCAAACCGAGGTTGCCAATTGAGTCGATTTTCGGGGGTTTGCATTCAGCGAACAGATATCTTGTTCTCATGATGAAGGACATCGGATGTTGAATCATAGCCAATTTTAGAGGAGAGGTTATACATCTTGAGGGCTCAAGGGTGGGTGCATGTGGCCTAACGACACGTGAGTCTCGATTGCTTATGAATGGTCGTGAAAGAGACAATGGCACTAGGGTCATCCATTGGCAGAGGCCCACTATCAAAGATGGAGCATGTCAAATGGTCTATTACAAATTGGCAACGCAAAGGTGAAATCCCTCCATACTTGAGACTTCGCGAAGATCAGCAGGCTATTCGCGAACTTTGGGAAGCTTATTTCCATTGTCCCTGGTGTCTTGAAGAAAGGGGATGGCAGAGAGGTTGTGGTGGAAGCGACGGTCTGATCTCGATCTTTTTCACGTTATTGACGGGGAAGGACACGCTATTCATCGAGTTGGAAGAATTTCCTATCACCGCAGAAGTTCATCCGATTGTCGGAGAAGACGATGGCATCGATGTTGCATTCGATGGAAGTCAAGGAACCTTGACAGTCGATCTTCCTATTCTGAAGCTTCGGGAAGTTGAGTACTTTGAAGATATTATGTTGCCAGACCCTAAGTTATTTGGGAAGGTAAATATGTTTGAATCGAACCCTCAGGCAGACCCTTGGGTAGAGCCTCATGAGAGCACTACACCGCTCGCCTTCGGATCATATATTATTGCTTTGGGAGTTATGAGAGGATGTCAAATTGCAATCATTCTTTATGTTTGAATGTATCTGGATAATAGAAGATGGATTTCGACATATGGCAAAGGACTTCTAGAGGGGTTATCATGTGTTTAAGTCAGCTACAACTGATTCGACATGAAAATTGTTCAGGCTCAGTGTTAGAGCAAAAGGATCAGTGCACAGGATAAGTGATCAACTTGATAGGTTGGAGGACGAGCGTGATCTGACAATTATAGAATCAGAAGAGAAATGATCAACTTCACATCATACATGATGAGGACCAGAAAGTGGAAGTTGAATGAAGGCAAAGATCTAGATAATGTTGGTTCAAAGTGGGTGACTCGAGCACTCAATTTTTATTCTATGGTTAGTGGCAGATGCAGTAGGAATTATATTTACTCCATTATGATTGGTGAGACACAAGTGCAAGGTGATAAGGAAGTGGGGCATGCCTTGAGTACTCATTTCTGTCCGTTGAGTATAATATCTATTTGGGATGGTTTAGGATGGCAAGGTAGGGGTGTAGCCCGTACTTCGTAGAGTAAAGATGAAGAATTGTGATAAATTTAAGGAGGACGATGTTAACGCGGTCATTTTTTAACTTAATGCAGATAAAGCTCTAGGCTCGAATGGCTTCTTTGTCAAGATCTATAAGGAGTTCTATGAGATCCTGAAGGAGGATATCATGGTGGTTACCCAGGAATTCAGAATCCAGATTAGGCAACTTTGGCTTCGAGCGCCCTTTATAAAGCATCTTTTTCTTGTTGCCAAAGCGAGAGGAGGCCACATGAGTGGAGGAGTTTAGACCGATTACGCACTCAATTGTGATCTACTATATTATTTTCAAGGTTCCTGCCGACAACCTTCATCTTGTAAAAAAGAACATCATCCCTCAACAAACGACTTTTGTTTGTAGTAGCAGATGGCAGATAATCCCATTCTTCATATGAGATTGTGGTGGAATGGAAACAAAAGCATATCAATGGTTAGCTATAGACTGTGGATTTCTCCAAGGCTTATGATTGCGATGACTAGCGTTTTCTGTGGACTTTCCTATTGTAAAGGGGTTTTGAGAAGACCTAGGTTGTGTGTATGAAGAGATGTATCACAACAACGTCCTACTTTGTTATGGTGAATGGGCACCCGGGGGGTTCAAGCTGCAATGGGTTATCTGCCAGGGGTGTCATCTAGATCCTATTTTCGTGATCGTTCCAGATGCACTAATTGTGCCGATGAGACTTGCATCCAAATGTACTTTTGGTCCATGTGAGCAAAGATATTTCCATACCTATCCTACAGTATGTTGATGACATAATTTTGTTCATCAAAGAGGGAGGTGAGCGGGCTATGGATGTGTCCTTTGTGATGGATATTTTTTGTGATATTTCAGGCCTGTGGATTAATAAAGAGAAGCCAGTGTTGATCCCCTTAGGGTTTTCATAGACCGAGATATAGGAATCTACCATGGTGCTTCATTGCCCGATTGTGGCGCTCCCTATTACCTACTTGGGTCTCCTCCTCATGGCAAGTAGGCTTCGTAGCATGGATCAACATCCCCTAATAGAATGATTGGAGAAGAAGTTGATAGGATGGAAGGATGTGGTTCTTTCAAGGGGCGGCCCTCTGATGTTGCTTAAGCTGTTCTTTATGATATTCCAATATTTTTCTATTCCACCAGGTTGGTTTGACAACAATGAGATGGAGGACTTAGACCATCTTCTCTTCGGTTGTGTTCACTCAATAAGGAACTGGTATAAGGATTCATTGGCTTCATATGGAGAATTGGGATGGTTTCTCGAGTTCTATCCGTTCGGTTTACAACAACTCACAGGAGAAATGTTCCGTGTCATTCGTCCATCTCTAGGCAATTTGGTGTGCCATAAATGATCTTATCTTCCATGATTGGATATTTTATTCCAGATATGAAATTGAGAATAGTGAGGCCCTCCATATGGCATGGTCCCCTTTATCTTGATGGTTTTATATAAAATGGTGGATCTCACGAGGCTATACCATCATTCATTTTAAAAAAACAAAGACAATCACTGCAACCGAACCCCTTTAACTGGACAAAAGGGTTTGCAGCTGCCAACAAAACCAAGATTAAAGCACAGAACTCACTGTTGCACTCTATAACCATGTCTCCATCTCCAACAATCTTAGAATCCATTGCCAACCACTTCTTCCACCCACTGAACCTATACCTACAGCCCCTTGTACTCAATGTCATCCAAATCTTTTCCATCTTTACCTCCTTCCCTTTAGCCCTCCTATCTCGATCAACTCCCCAACTCCCTCTCCTGTTTGCCCTTTTGCACTCTATCGCCAATCCCCTCTCCATTGTCCTACTCTCCAATGTCATTCTCCTCTCCATTGTCCCCACACCCTTCCTTTCATCTCCATCAAACCAATCGAGTATCAAGAATAGCATCGATCAAATAATATGTGAAATCTAATCTTTGTTGGGTGTTTGCATAAGTTTTGGATGGGCAATTGCTCCCGCACCAAAAGATCCAGGTAGCATTTAACTTTTATGCTTAGTCAACATAATTTAGAATAATGATACATTGAAAGGGCGTGCTATACATATCAACTTGTAATGCATTCACTCTCTTGAGAAAGATTTGAAAATTACGATACATTGAGGGGGTGGGATGTAGATATCAACTTGTACGCCATGCATTCTCTTGAGAATAAAAAAGAAAAATATAAAGTTCAACTACTTCACCCACTGGCCTATAAAATTGCAGACAACAAAAGAACATATTTTTTGTTATTATTGCTATCTCATTTTTCCTTTTTTCTATAAACAAGATCGATACCCAACATTGGTATACATACAAGTCTATTATTTGGTCCTCTACAACATCAAAACTCCCATACCATTTGCAGATAACATATTTCTTATTCAAGAGGACAATACCCAACATTGGTATACATACAAGTTTATTATTTGGTCCTCTACAACATCAAAACTCCCATACCATTTGCAGATAACATATTTCTTATTCAAGAGGACAATAAACATGCGGCACTTCATCCATTTATGCAAGATACAAAATCATTAAACTCAAATTTGCATCAAACCTAGTAAAAAACTTCAAAATCATTTTACAGATGGTATTAAATGATCTACCAAGTTAGAAAGAACAACAAAAAGTTCACTGACTTGTTGTGGGGCATTGTAGCCCTTTGGAATTGCAAATTCATCACTTTCCAAAGGAATATCAGTTGCTGGCCATTGAGAGCGAATAAACATACTTGTGATCCCAGAAAAGGCGCTTTTCACAGACGAAAATAATACAAAAATAATAAACAAGAGCCAAAACGGCTGGCCACTAACACCTGGCATAGTTGACTATAACCTGGAAATATTCAAGACAGCCTCTATCATGTCATTGGATTTAAAGAAGCAACAAAGAGCATAACATGCTCCTACAAGCCATTTTTAAACAATATAGAGCAGAGTTCCGCATATTATGAGGGTAGATGGAACAAGCAACATGGCTAAAAAGTAATAACCAATTTAAAATTCTCTTCAGTGTCATAAATTGTTTACTAAGAACTCAAACATTTGCATACTAACAGATGATCATGACCTCTGTTGTGGTCCTTGTGGACCACAACAAAGACCATTGAGACCAAGAATAATTGATGATGCTTTGGGCAATCCGACCACGTGTGCTTTCAAGAATGCTCACACAGCACAATTTTTTCCTCTAGATATTTTTTTGAGGAAAAAGAGGGTGTGGCATCGTGTAGACGCCCACAGTAAGCTAAATGTGGAGACATCTACTATAAGGTTTCTTTCTTGATTCCATGTTCTATAATTATGTCTCTTCTTCATTATTTAAATTCAGGACTCCTGGATCAAATTGCTAAGTTTTTAGGCAATGCAATACAGTGCCCAAGTTTCTTAGAAAATGGCATGACCAAACCAGATGTAAACCGTATTGACAACTGGGTATAAAAAAATACAGTGATAAAAATGGGTATGCTGATTGAAATTTACGTGCTATTTAGATTGGTATGTCATGCAATATCTGAATAATGGAAATCAAACAGCAGTCCCTTTAGAATAATGCTTCATTATCTATTACTTCTTCTCAGTACCATTACATGATGATGGGTATTCTCCATTCTCCAAACAATGAGTTAACAAAAAGAATAAATAGATGCATATTGTCGAGTAGTATCTTGCTTATGAAACTACTTTGAAATCAACAATGGTACCCATTGATGTTACAGAATGAATCATTACTTTTTTACCTTGATTGTGGATGAAGAACTAATACATTCATCCAAGATGGTGGAGTCAAATTCCTAAGTAGTACCTGGGAATTACTTAAATACCCAGGTTCTACATAATGTTTTTTTACTCAAAAACTACAGAGGTGTCGCATGTTGAACATGCGACACCCCTTAAGTTTTTTTTTATCCAGGAAGTATGTATGTGTCGCATTTTGGATATGCGCTATAGATAACGCATATTCAATATGTGACATATTTCCAGGGAATTTCCCTCGAAAATGACTGGTCTCGACCAATGTTCTGAGCAGATAACGCATGTTTAATATGCGACATCCTTCCAGGGAATTTCCCTAAAAAAAGAGGGCGAGTACAGGTAACGCATATTGAATATGCGACATCTTTCCAGGGACAGATAACGCATTTTGAATATGCGACATCTTTCCAGGCAATTTTTCTCGAAAATGACTGGCCAGGTCTGGGCCAGGGAATTTCATGTTTCTAAAAACCCTTGAAAAAGCATGCCAATTGCATGTTTCTAATGTAAATAGACATCGCATTCACGCAATGAAAGATGTATAGACATCGCATTCACGCATTCAAAGATGTGTGATCCAAAAAGACATTCCAAACATTTAATATAAATAGACTTGTTCACGAATATACATTACATTTTTGCGTCATATTAAAAATTACAATGATTACAAGTCAACGCTTTTTCCTCCGCTGGTATGTAATCGTAGAATCAGGAGGATGGAACGGTAACAGGCGGTTCGCCTCGTCTATCATGTGGATTTGAGAGGGCCCTGGGACATCTTCCTCGAAGGTTGGCATCGACGGCAGCGTTAGTGTGCAGTAAGTTGGTTGTGTCTGGCTAGCGTCCAATCCATGCCTCAACGGTGCTTGAGGCGTTGGCAAGTCCTCCCGTGGTCGCTCGGTGGCAGGTGTGAAGAAGTCTCCTTGCGCAAGGTTATCATCTTCCGCAGCGGCCTCTTCATAGTCCATGGGTTCCGCCACTTGTTCACGCGCCCTACCTCGACCTCTTCCTCGTCCTCTTGCCCTTCCTCACCTTGCCTCCTCCCTAGCAACATCAGCACTCTCGTCATGTAACGTGACCGCATCTGCAAATTGTAATGACAGCCACTCCGTCATTTCCGCCTTCGCTTGTGCCGCAATCTCGCGGCATTCCTCGTGTCCAATGTCGTACACACAGCTCCACAAAGTGAGCTGCATCCAAGGAAAAAACGTAGATGTAAATTTGTAGCAGTTTTCATAATCGAATGCTTCAATCGAAGGACCAAATGCACAAAAGCATCGTTCAAATCTGCGGCAAAGAGGTTTCCGAGGATCAGGATGGTCGATGTATTCAATATCAATTTCAGTCCCTGGAATAGCAGCCTTCATTGCATGCAAAAGAAAAGGCATTTCAGCGTATGACTTCTTCCAGTCACCAAATACGATTCCGATGGCCTTCCTTCGAGCATCCCAAGCCTTTTTCTTTGTAACCCAGTAGTTGTACATCTCGTGGATGTGAGCTCTACAACTTGATACACGAACATTAGGGTCATCCCTAACAAGAGATAGCAATGATCTGGACATGAATTTGTAGTCCAACTGAGGGTGATCCTGATTAACTGTTGGGTTTATATAAGTGTGTGCCCCAACAACCTTGGAGATCACCCACAGTCCATCAAATTTTCTGAAATGTCCTCGTAAATACCAAACACAACCATTCGATCTCTGCGTACAAAAAACCGACCATATCAAGCTGGTGGATTCCTTGACAATGAAGTCATAATGTGATAGAATGTGGAACTTCTTCACAGCATAAACCAAATCCTCCCTACATTTGAGCGTCCTACCCTTGCGGATTTCGTCAGCAACACCATCAAGTCTAGACTTGCTTCGAATGTCGTCTTCATATGTTGAACGAGTATTTGACCCTCTAACCCCAAAAAAGGGTATACGGGATGTAATAGTATGCGTGCTTTGTTCATCAGCTGGGATCTCCTCGTCCATCAGATCATCTTCGACATCTTCGCTACCTTCTTCCAGGTCATCATCGGTCCCCCAAGGGATGAAATCCTGATCCATCCGGTTAACCTCTCACAGCAACGGCTCACTCAAGCCCAAATCCTGATCCGTTCTTGGCTGCGTTACAGGCGCATCCGTATCAAAGTAGGGTCCCATGGTTGGTACATTTCTTGGTTGCGTATTGCGGCCAACTGCTGCTTGTGTGCTCGGGACTCCAGACGGTCCCTTGTTAGTCATAACAGTGGGGACTTCGCTCACAGATACATCTTCAACATAAATATCGGTAGGCATTGATTTTCCAATGGTCCGAGCGTACACAAGAACTGCCTGCACATCATCATCATCATCGACAATAGATGAAAATGACGGTTCCTCCCATGGACCTCGAGGGATGCGATGTAATAATCAGATGTTTTGACTGTCAACATCCAAGTTGAACTTACGGTAAACCAAGTTCAACATCTCATCGAACGTCATATTAGGAGTCAACACAAACCCCCTTACGTTGGTTGACGATCCGCACATGAGTGTACCACTCAAATGACACATACAATACAACTGCTCCATTCTAACCTAATACGTGACACAACGTACAAACAAACGTCATACATTCGAGAAATGAAAATAATATGCATATGATACAAAAAATAACTAAAGAAAACGTTTTACCAAGTCCAATTGTTCGCAACAAGGGATTAGCCCTGTTGAGATGCGGGGGCGGCTAGGACGGTGCCAATCAGTGAAACCACGGAAAAGGAGTGTTCCGCGGGCTAGGAGTGACCAAAACGGGCGTTTTTGAGAGAGGAGGAGATCACAAGATGCGGGTGGCGAAGTGGGCGTCGGGGGCGGCACGGGTGCAGGAGAACGACGGGCATGGGGGCAAGGGCTGGGAAATGGCAAGGCCGTTGGGCGCGGGCCTTATTTAGGCTCAATATCGCATATTGAATATGCGTTATCTATAGCGCATATCCAATATGCGACACATACGTAGTTCCTGGGTAAAAAAAACTTAAGAAGTGTCGCATGTTGAACATGCGACACCGCTATAGTTTTTGAATAAAAAAAACAATTCGTAGAACCTGAGTATTTAAGTAATACCCAGGTACTACTTAGGAATTTGACTCAAGATGGTGTACTTTATGTGATGTTTTTGCATAACTTAGTTCTTGTCGGTGACACCCAGCAGATGGCTCTCTCTACTATTTCTCTGCAAAGAAAGTCTAGGCTACTCTTTACGGCAATCAAATGACTAAAAAAGGAACCACGTGTTTAGGAGATTTATTGGGCACAATATGGAGATCAATCTTTTGCCCGTAACATATCCTAAAGTTGGCTTATTAGAAACCAAATGCTCATAAGCATTTGCATTTGTCAGACAGAAAGAGAATCATGAGCAGTCTACAGCTGCTACTGCTCCAACTAGAATTTACTGAATCAAATGTTTTTTAAAACCATGATGCTAATTGCATCTGAAATTCTATTTGCTTAGCATAAAATTGGTTGAGACATTTATGGCTACTAAGTTACCAACGGACAACTTCCCAAGCAGCTTCTTGTTTTCATGACCACGATTGGTGGCCGGTTGTAGGACCTCCAAGTTGGGTGGCCACAATAAACTGTCTATAGAAAGACAAACACGGCTGGAGGATAAGTGAAGCTATAAACCATAAACCACTTGAGACGACATCCAAACCTACATTGGTGGACCAAGTTACTGATGATTCGATAATAGCTACTTAAATAGGCTCCAGGTTTGTTTGTGGTGTTTTCCAGGATCTACTTACAGATAAATAAGTTGGAGACAATTACGATGAAGGTTGTACATTCTATCTCAGTCACCTAGCATTTGTTGTCTGTCTGCAACCTTACGTGAAGGTCAAGTGACATACTCATCGTGGTTACTTGCCCAAGTCATGCCATGCCATTCCTCACATCAATTCATTTATTACATATTCCGATTCCGTGCCATCATTCCCAGACCTTTGCTTCACTATACTCTAGAATGTCAACGAAAAAAATCTGAATCAATTATTATGCGGATCGTGCAAGAGTAATCGACATCACTTCACTCGCGACCGAGCATTATCATTACACTCATCAAATCGACCATTTCCGCCGCGATAAACCTCGAAAAACGGAACCAGCGCATGCACCATCGCGGCTCCAACTCGAAGTCAGCCAGAAAAATCGCATCAGCACAAACGGGAACCACTTGAGATCGCATTATTCACCAAAAATCTTAGAAATCGAGGAAACCCTACGCAATCCGTCGATCCGATCAAAGCAAAGGAGAAGAGGAATCGCTATCCGCCGTACCTAAGTCCCGGAGGTGATGGCGGTCGTGCGATGGGAGTGGGATCCTCTGCGTCTGTGCTTGCTGGCGGAGGGGTCGAAGGGAAATGGAGATGGCGAGTGTGATGGTATAGGACTTTGATTTTTTATTCGAGAAAGATGGGAAAACATTTGGGTCGTTATTTCGTGTGTTAATGGTTGTTAGTTTGGCCTTGAGATTCTGGGGGCGTGGTTGTCAGGTCGGTTACGTTAGCGTCGGGCCACCGCATGATGAAAAGGAATATCCGATCAATTATTACATTTTTTTTGGTAAGTAAGAACTATATTCCCAAAAATTGTTCAAAAAAGTACAAAGCCGTCAAGAGCACCGATTGTTCTCAAGAGAGGGGTTTTCCAGAAGTTATAATGAGTAACCAGATCCCAAATTAGGGGTCATCCCCATAGATCCCTTGCATTTTGAAGGATATCACGTAGAATAGTAATTGACTGGTTGGAGCCCGTTGTTGTCCACCTATTATTCCTTTCCTTCCAGATGCCCCAGACCACCATGGCCAGAAGCGTTGATATAATAGTTCTTTGGATCCGGTCCGCATAAGCATTTATCCACGCGGTAGTTTCCACAAGAGAAAGGATAGGAGGCACAGGCAGCCCACGTCCGTTGCAGGCATCAGACCAGAGAGACGAGGCAAATGGACACGTGAAGAATAGGTGGTCATGGCTGCCAGGGCCCATGGAGCAAAGATAACAATTTTGAGGCTGGCCGATACCCCAAGAAGCCAATCTATCAGTAATCGGAAAGCTGTTGTAGAAGCACCCGGTAAAGAGTACAAGAGTATTTAGGCGGAGAGCCTTTCGCCCAGACGACGGGAGCCCATGCTTTCGGCTCGGCTCTAGGTCTCAAGAGATCAAAAGCATCCTAGAAGGAGAAGCCATGAGGGTTGCGGGTCCAGCGATAAGGAGGGGAATCGCCCTCAATAACAGGCCGAAGAGACTCCCTGCGCCGAAGAATGGCCCTCCAAGTCCGCGAATCGGAGGTAGAGTGCTGAAGATCCCAAAAGGAGAGAGAATGTAAGTATTTATTCCTCATGAAAAGAGCCCAAATTGAAGCATCCGCGGATAGCACCCTCCACAGCCAAGATGCCACCATAGCCGCACGCAACGAGGCGAAGTCACGAAGGCCAAGACCACCCTCGGCCTTGGGCAAGCAGACAGTACACCACGCCACATCGTGCCTACTGCGTCCCCAAAGGAAACTTGCACAAAATTTGTCAATCAACTTGCAGGTGCCAATAGGTATGTAAATACCCGCAGACCAGTATAGGATGACGCCCCGGATGACAGAATTCAGGAGCTGAATACGGCCGGCGAAAGATAGGGCCTTTGCTCGCCAGCCTCCAAGCAAGGCCCTCACTTTGTCCTCCAAAGTTCGGTAGTCTTTTCTTCTCCCGTTCGTGGATCCGAGTGGCAGGCCCAAGTAGAAGGTTGGAAGGGACCAACTCAGGAATCCGATCCTCAGTGTAGTGGTGAAGTCGTCGCAGAATGATTTTGGCTGGAAGATGCAAGATTTCCTAGCATTAAGTTTGAGCCCCGATATCCTATAAAAAGAGTCAAGGACGTCCTTGATAGCCATAAGAGAGCGGAGGTTACCTTTGGAGAAAAACAGTAGATCATCTGCATAAATGAGATGTGTAGGCGCCAATGAACGGCCTCTGCCTAAGGCCTTAATAAGACCCTCCTCCACAGCCCTATCCACCAAGCAAGAAAGAGTCTCCATACCAAGGGTAAACAAAAGGGGGCTAAGCGGGTCACCTTGCCGAAGGCCACGCGTCCCTCGGAAGAGACCATGAGGAGAGCCGTTAACCATGATTGAGAAAGATGTCGTTGTAATACAACATGCGATCCATCTAATCCAAGTACCGGAGAAACCCATAGCTTTCCAAAGTGATGAAAGAATGCTCGATGGTGTCGAAGGCCTTAGACAAGTCCACCTTAAGACAAGCCTTATTGGAACTCGCCCGCCTATCAAAGCCATGTAGTAGTTCCTGTGCCAGACGGACGTTATTACATTTATTATATATATATATTTGATATCAATGTTTCTGTTTATTTCGAAATCACTTTGAAATTCGTTAATTTTTGTATTTGCATTTGTATTCGTATATTTATTTTCATATATAAGTATAGTAATAGATTTATTTATAATTGTGTGTAATAATATTTTATGATTGCATTCACTATAACTAATACATTTGTTATGAAATAAATACAACCTGTATATCTATTTTGTGTGTAAACCATCTTAAGCATTTATATTTTAGTTAATCCACTAAATATTTATATTATTATTGATTGACGATTCGCATTCATTTTACATTCTTATTCATTTTTAAGAATATGTAACACATTTTTTAAATCTGTCAATATTTTTTTTGAAATGGATACATATATGATTATATCTATATCCATATCCGATCATTTTCATCCCTACATCACAAACTAATGGCACCACGACAACGACACAAACATGAGGTTGAGGTTGTTTTGCCAGTCGGGACCTCCGCCTTCATGTGACACGCTTTGCCCCACTAGGACTTGTTTTTGTGGCATAGATGTGATATCCATCTAGTAATTGTTGTGTCATCGCATCCAAATTATTTAGGGTTTTTTCATTTATGTCCCTCTTAGATTATGCAATATCAGTTATGCTCCTTCTTTTTTGTAATATCAGTTGTGCTCATATATTCTTACAAAAAATCATTTGCCCTTTCGTTAAAGTTAAGTACATACATAAGTGAAATTATAAAAGGATAGAATTGTAGAGTTTGTAAGAATACAGGGGTACGACCAATATTTTTTTTGAAATAAAAAGAGAGAAGCATAACTGATAGAGAGGCATAACCGTAAAAAAATCCAATTATTTAATTGGGATATCCATATGATTAGGCTCAAAATTAATAAATTGAGTCAAATATCCTATTAATTTGATTATTTTGTACACCATTATCTCCGACCACATTCAGATTAGGGATTCATAATGATGAGGAACAAATAATACCAGAGGTGTATACCTTGTTATCTATTTGGTTGGTTAAATGATAATGAAGTAATAAATACAATAGATAGAAATATAACGAGTAAATAAATAATAAAAATAGTGAAGCCTTCACCCACTATAAGTAGAGTCGATTACATGGATTCTTGCTCAAATCCATGTTGAAAGATTCTACTATTTTTACGTTGGTTGTCGAGTACCTGATGCAACCCCCATGGAGGGATTTGAACCCTTTTTCTTTTGGGTGGTAGGCACATTGCACTATCACCGGACTATTTAAGTGGGTTTCTTCTGCCGATATGACCACCTTATTTTGAAATTGCTTATTTCAAGAACATGTCTCCTTCTGCTGACAAGAGGGAAGTCAGGGGAACATATCCCTCACTAAAATAAGGCATTTTGGTTTATTTGATTAGTGAGGTGGCTGCAAGGAATAATTCTTTAGGATAGATTGTTTTAGGCATAACATGTTCATATGAAATTGATGTTGGAATGATTGGATATGATTTAATGTACATTTTTTATTTTTATGAAATGAGTGTATTATAGATTTTTTAATGATCGTTATGTACTAAAGAAGAGTTACTAATAGTTCTACAAGCTAAATAATATTTATTTTTTAATGGTAATTCTAAAGATAAGATACCTTCCAACGAACTGGAGGTTAAGGTTACAAGTTGGAAGGAAGATAAAAAGGTTTACATCGAAATAGACGGCAAGCGGGCAACAAGCTGCGCCGCTAGGCCTTTTTGTATTGCAAAGCCAATCCTTCTAAACACTACATCCATAGATCTGTGATCCATTACATTATTGTTCATCACTTTTTGGGTCCTCTTTCAAAGCTCAATAGCTTCCGGTGCTAGGAAGTCAAAGGTGTCAAAACCAAAGAGGATGAAGGCATGTTGATTCTCCGTGCAGGCTTTCTCATGTTTAGCCACTTTTGCTAAGGAAGCTTTAAGGGCAGCCTGCCCTGCTGTGAAGGTCCCGCTCTTCAGCCCCACCATCGGGGAAACTCCTGTCAAATCTACACAAGCATATTTTCCGCCTACCCACCCAAAAATCAAAATATCAGCAGGTCTAAGTGTGGATCTTCCCTCTTGTGGATCTGTTAAAAAGTTCACTGGTGCCTCTTTCTTAGCAGCAATACCTGCCCGTTTGAGGACATCAAATAAAACGTCTCTAACGAGATCGTGTCTGTACTTACACCCCGGGAGCTCCCTGCAATGAATGGCATGGTCACCAAAATTGTCCAAGCATGCCTTGCGACAGACTGGACAAATCTCATCAGTAGGAAATAACAGAATCATGAGACGATATTTGAGGATACAGCGGTACTCCACCGGAGACAAGCTATGAAAAAGGATTATTATTATATTAATCATGAATATAAAAGTTTGCATATGTTGATCTCTAAATAAAAGAAAGTTTATGATTGTTGATTCAAAGGGATATCGTCGTATTGTTCACTACAATTTCTTCCTAAAGAGGCTAATGGCCTTTTTTTATGATGTATGAGCAAAATGAAAGAAGGTGACATGTGGTATGTTCAAAAATTTCTACCTACATGGCTTAATATGCACTTGTACGTGACATCACATAAAGTTCATAACAATTATAGAATATAGACTATCATATAACTATGATGGTCCATTTCCATTTATTGGGAGGATCCTCCCGTTACAACATTTGGCTATCCAGCAATAACTTTGTTCAATAATAACAGATAACATTCATAACTTAGTACAATTAAAATGCTATAAAAAAGTATTTATTTAATTTTTATTTACAAATAAATATTTTTTTCGAATCAATAGCAAATTGTCTCAGAATTCTATTTATTTACATATACATTAAGTTGAAAAAGAAAGAATATATCGCCCTCAATGATCCAATTGCTCAAGTTTGTATAGTTAAAAATAATTATCCTCACCTAAAGGTGTGTGAGAATTAGGGATGAAAACGAATGTGGATATATTCGTATCCGACCTGTTATCGTATTCGTTTTATACATATTTTAACATTCATATTCGTATTCGTTTTAAAATGGATGCGGATATGGATATCACTTTGACATTCGCTAATATTCGCATTCGTATTAGTATATTCGTTTTCATACATAAGTATAGTAATAGATTTATTTATAACTATGTGTAACAACATTTTATGATTGCATTCACCATTATTGATATAATTATTATAAAATTACTATATGTGATATATCTATTTTATGTGTAAACCATCATAAACATGTATATTCTGGTCAATCTATTAAAAATTTGTGTTATTATTCGTATCCGATTTGTATTCATTTTACATTCGTATTCGTTTTTAAGGATATGGTAACACATTTTTCATGTTCCTCAATATTCGTATTCGTATTTGAAAATGGATAAGGATATGATTATACCTATATTCGTATCCGTATCCGACCGTTTTCATCCCTAGTAAGAATGTAGCTGAAGAATCACTGCTAATATTTCCCGTCACTTCTCCATATATTGTGATATCAACTTGATGCCAATCTATCTAAACAGAGGCATGCAAAGTGCAGATGCCATTATTTGTATTGTGCATATATTATCATGGAAAATCGTATACCACCTGTGTTATGGCATTGTTATATTGATGCTCTTCTAATAATCATACAAGTTGCATGTCTGTCCAATTGGTTCTACTCCAATTATTCAATGTTGTACATAAATAAAATAATGAGATCTTTAAATTTGATTAGGCCAATCAAACGGATGCATTAATCACTTTTAATGAGTATCTAGCTTTATGGTGCATGTAAGTCCTAGGTATACTCATAAAGAACTGTAAGTGTTTAAAGCTTGTGAATAAATTGTATTGTAAGATTGTATGTATAAAACTTGTATAAATTTGTCAATAGTGAAGTATTAAAGCATTAGTAATATACATAATACTTGTGAATACATGTAAATCATTCCATTTACATGTAAGAGTGAATCCAATGCAAGTACAATAAAATATTTATTGTCAATAAAATAATTCTATAAATAAATATTTAATGTAACGGGATTACATTTAAGGAGATTGAAAAGAGAATGTCTCTCTCCAATTCCATGGTGGGTGTCACCCACAAATGTGAATGGAATAAAGAGTGAATCCAAATATGAATGGAATAAAGAGTGAATCCAAATGTGGATACAATAAACATGGAATCTGAATACAGATCGAATAAAGACCATATATGAATACGAGTTGGATTTTTACCAAAGTTCATAATGACTTTAAAAAAATGACAATGATATATAAATAAATTGCATCATGACAAAAGGGAGCGTCAAGGTGACATGCATTCTTAACCGAAAGAAAAAAGGGATATGGTTTTGTAACTTTTGTCCGTGCACATCCCCAAACAAACAAAGTTTATTGGTATCATTAGTATATTGTATTATATAATATATAATACTTATATAATAACACGATGTTGTGGCTTATATTACATTAACTAATATATAAAATAACATTAAATATTGTATTTGAATATCTAGATCCGCATCTGAATATTCAAGCCATTAACATATACGTATCTATATCTGAAAAATTTTTACAACCCATATCCGTATTCGATCCGTATTCGACTAATATTCAGATATGGATATCTGCATCAAGTAATTTTACAAATACGGTAAGAGAATATTCAGATACATCCGTATCCATTTTCAGACCTATGTGGAGGTGTCGAGGAAATACCAGCAATGATTTCATAGTTACAAACCCAAGTATCGCTAGATAAATATAATTACTTTTAAGCATGTGAATATAAGCAAGCAAGTTGTCAAGTCGATAGGCTTCCTTGCCACAACATGATGAAAAATTATTAGACTCTTGTGAATCACGTAAGCCGAACACGCACAATTAATTAATCAAATATGAAAGATACAAATTTACAAGGTTTACCTATAATTAAGCTACGTTCTTGAGCGGCGGCGATCGATTTTCACTATGTGGAGAAGAGAAAATACATATGATACAAAGAGCCCTAACTCTATGTGAGTTTATATACTACTCTCGTACAAACAGATCCTTGAAACAAACGGATCCATGTATACGAATACAAATAGAATCACTCACAAAAGAGTTTTGTGGCATGCAATATTGTTGGGGTATCGTATGACAGAATGGACGCATACGCCGATTTTTCAACCTGGACCAATAGGAAGTCATGGTAGAATTAGAAATAATTGAAGGCGACATGCACTATAGTATGTTGTAAATGTTAGTCATTAGACGACTATGATCAGTTTACTCTCTGTATGACAACTATGCTTGGAAAAGGGATATCCAATAGAAATTGCCTCTCATGATCACTAGTATATCATCAATCTTTAGGAAAAGCACTAAACTTTCTAAGGTAGGGTCCAATGCATAGACATGGTCACATACTTGTTTTCCTACAATTAAGTAGGATCGGCTACATGGACCTTTTACCTCTATGTAAATCTGTTTTGGGTCATTTTTTAGCTTAAATCTAAATAACTAAGATCCCTTCGGATAGTCTCACTCCAACACTTCTTGGACCTTCCTCGTCCTCTCTTAACCAACTCAGCATCCGAAATCCCGCATTCTTTAACTGCTGCATCAACCGACATCCTTTGCAAATGGTTAAACCATCTTAAATGGGAATGGGATAATTATCTAATATTAGAGAATTTTGCAAATAATAGTGCAATGCAAATTACAAGATATCATTTGTATGTATGTCTTTCAATAATCAGAATGAATGACTTTGATGTCATCCTTAGGATGGATAGATTGGAGACTCGCTGCAACAATTTAGTTATCTCATAAGATGGTGGTTGCTTCTTCACGACAAAACAAAATTCTAATTTACTCGTAGAATGTCTAATAATGATGTGTTATACATCTCTACTTCGAGAACACATCGGTGTGAGGGTTACCTAGCTCATGTGGTTTCCATGTTAGACAACGAGCGGATGATAAAAGATACCCTAATTGCTTCAAAATTTCTTGATGCCTTTCAAGATGATTTACTTTGATTTACATCTAAACAAGAAATGGCTCTTGAGATTTCTCTTAGACGCTGCACTCAAATGGTATCCATCCTGCCTTACTCTATAGTACTAGTTGAGTTAGGAGAATTGAAGGTGTGGTTTCAAGAAATTCGGGTAAAAAGGTTCATTAGCCAAGTATTTCACCATAGGGTGTACATGTGTCGTTCGTATAATAAGGATAAATTCAAAAGGTTATAAATCAATCATCGACAATTAAACAAAAGGAGGATTAAAGAATCATCATCCTTTACATCATATAGATATTCTATTTGATGGACAACTGTGTATATCAAGATTGATCAACAATACGGATACATAAGCTGAGGATTCATGATTCATATATTCTTAATATAGCTTTTCATCCTAGATTTTGACATTACAAGTTCTTGGTCGCGCCATTTAGGATGGCCAATGCTCCAACTTTTATGGAATTGATGAGCATAGTGTTCAGTCAATTCCTAAATAGCTTTATTGTAGTTTTTTTACTGGTGATGCATTGATCTGTTGTAGAGACAAGTAGAAATACAAGTGTCATCTCAGGATAGTGCTTAAAACACTGAAGAAGCATAAATTGTATGCTACGAATATTTGCAACTTTTGACTTTATAGCAACTTTCCTTAGCCACTCCATTATTTATGCAGATAGATTCTGCAAAAATTTTGATGCCATGCTAAGTTGAGAGCATTCAAGACTGGGATAGAAATACAATATTTTTTTAAACTCACTGGCTATTATAAAAGATTCGTGAAAGTATTTTCACATATAGCTTGATCCTTGTCAAGCTTGACACAGAAGTATGTACCATTTATGTGGTATAACAATCGCAATAAAGCTCAAGGAGCGGTTAACAACTGCACCCATTCTTACTCTATCTTCTCTTGAAAATAAGATTACCAGTTCATACATTAAACAGTATAAAATCGGATCCAAATGAATTAACAGAGAAACGATACAGATTAAAATCATATTAATCATATGTTTCCCAATCATTATCCGATTATTCAATGTAAACAGGAACCGATTAAAAGAACAGAAACACAAAGACGGGCATGATCCAGAAAGGGTAAAGCAATAAACGTATTGCAACAAGCAAAATAAAACAGAGATTAGTTTAGAAGTCACCGAAGCGTCCATGAAAATGGACTGTCCTTAGAGAAGATATCGCCCCCACAATACCGGTGCGTAGGGTACTGGCGATCCGCTCCCAGGATACGACGGTTCACGATCGTCGTCGGCGCACACCAACGGGATCGTCCTCGATTGTACCTCAGAGAACTGCAGCCGAGAGAGGAGAAGAGGAAGACGTTCGTCCGCGAGAGGAAGAACCAAAGAGAGACGGCGTGAAAGAGGTTTTTCTTGCGAGTGAAGAAAAACCGAGTCGAGTGAGGGATATAAATAGAGGGGCTCGCGTCCTAAAAACGCGACCTTTGGTTTCCAAAAATGCATCCCGAAAACGCATCCTTTCGGATCCCAAAAAACGCGCCCATAATGGCGAGTTGAATTCCCATTTAAGTCGACTTACCAAATTAATCGTACACGATTAATTTAATCGACTTACCAAATGAAATCTACAGCAAAAGTATCAAGATCCGAGATGACTCTCCCGAGCCCGAGCCCGAGCCGGAGACGGAGACGGAGCGGAGCGGAGCGCGCGCGCGCGTGTGTGGTCCTCCATTCCTCCTCTCTTCTATTGCTACAAGAGCTTGGGGTGTGAACTCATATATAAGTCCACCAAAAAGTTTAGTTCTCCCCGGTGTGGGACTAAACTTCTACCCAAACTCCCATATTTCAAATTTGGGAATTCCCAACTTTCCCTCCAAACCATTTAGTTTCCCAATTGAAACTAAATTGAATGCCAATTGTAATTACATAGACTTTCCAATTAAAGTCTAAATACAACTTTGAATACAACAATTCCCCACGAATTCACCAATTTGAAAAGGAGATTCAAAAGGATTTAAAAGACTTCTTTCGGCTGCCCACACTTTGCTTTCAGTAAAGGTACCTTCCGGTTTGAACCTCTACCTGAGTTTACTACTTTCACTTTAACAGGAACGAAGTGAACTACGTCTTGAACTTCAGACCTTGGTGTTAAAGTGTACGGTAGAAACAACAAAGCGTTGTTCTTGGTACAATCTTCAGGGTTGGTGCTCTTAAAGGCCATGCACCCTTATCCTGTTTCATGAGTGTGTTCAGGAAAGACCCTCTTCCTTTAACTGCGGCCCACAGTAACACTCACATAGGTGGCGTTCTCCAAGGATGCACTGCTAACATCCTGCCCTAAGGCTTGAACCCATTCAGAGCCTACGCTCTTCCTAAACTTGCAGCTTAAATGGCACTCAGGCTTCCAGGGATAAGACACTCATTCTTACGCATTAAACTTAGAGTGTCAACCAGTTCTCCAAACAGCTTGTTATTACCACATTGAACCTACTTTGTGGGATCTCCACTCAGATAGGTTGGGTTGCTACTGTAGAGGAACTCCCAATGGGTCTCAGTCCCATCCCAAGCCTAGACTTTAGGACTAAAGATCTATCAAGTCCCTTAGTCAACGGATCTGCCGTGTTGTCTTTGGATCCAACAAAATCCACAGCCAACACTCCTCGAGACACCAAATCCCTTAACGTCTTAAGTCTGATTTGTATGTGTCTCCTTGTTTTCTGGTTGAACTTTGAACTCTTGATCTTGGCAATTGTGGTCATATTATCACAATGTACCGAGATCGCAGGAACAGGCTGACCTACCATGGGAATTTCAGACAGAAGTTCCCTTAGCCATTCATCCTCAATTCCAGTGGTGTCCAAAGCACACAGCTCGGCCTCAAAAGTGGATCGAGGTAGAATGGTCTGCTTCACAGACCTCCAGGAGACTGCACCGCCTCCAAGGGTAACACCATTACTCCCAGACTCCTCTATTTTCCCTATCCAGCTTGCATCACTGTATCCTTCTAGTACAGAAGGATGTCTACCATAATGCAAACTAAGAGAAATAGTTCCCTTCAAGTACTTCAGTACTCGATCCAGAGCCTCCCAGTGAGTACGGTCAGGACAGCTAGTGTATCTACTCAGCTTTGCAACCGAGAATGAAATATCAGGTCTCGTGCAATTTGCAAGATACATTAAACTTCCTATTACTTGTGAATACCTTAGCTGGGCTACAGGTACTCCACTTTTATTCTTAAATAACGTTTTGGATGAATCAAAAGGAGTGCTTACAGTTTTGCAATCTTGATATCCAAATTTCTTAAGTACCTTCTCAACATAGTGAGATTGAGAAATTACAATCCCATCAACTGACCTTGTCAGTTTGAGACCCAAGATCACATCAGCAACACCCATGTCCTTCATCTCAAACTTGCTACTCAAGAATGCCTTAGTCTCATTAATAATCCTCATATGTGATCCAAACAACAATATGTCATCAACATATAGGCACAAGACAATACACTCATCACCTTTCACCTTGAAATAAACACATTTATCGGATTCATGAACCTTAAAGCCACATGACAAAATGGTTTTGTCAAATTTTTCATGCCACTGCTTTGGTGCTTGTTTCAATCCGTAAAGGGATTTGACAAGCTTGCAAACCTTTCCCTCATTCCCAGGAGTCACAAGCCCATCAGGTTGATCCATATAGATCTCTTCCTCAAGATCGCCATGCAAGAAGGCGGTCTTCACATCCATTTGATGGATAGAGAGATCATATACAGATGCCAATGCTATGAGCATCCGGATTGTGGTCATCCTAGTCACAGGGGAATAGGTATCAAAATAATCGATACCTTCCTTTTGCCTAAAGCCCTTGGCAACTAATCTGGCTTTATACTTTTCAATTGATCCGTCAGGTCTAAGCTTTCTCTTAAACACCCACTTGCACCCAATGGTAGAGCACCCTTTGGGTAAATCAACCAACTCCCAAGTTCCATTAGCCATAATGGAATCCATCTCAGATTTGATGGCTTCCTTCCATTGTTTTGCTTCGGATGAAGCCATGGCTTCCTTGTAACTTGGTGGATCACCCTCGATCTGGTAGACAACAAAGTCGCTACCCAGATCCTTGGCTATCCGAGGTCTTTTACTCCTCCTTGGCTCAATCTCTTCAGAGAGATCATTGGGTTCAGGTTGAGTCTCAACCCCCACATTCGATATCCTTTCCACTTGATCTGGAATAGATCCTGATGTGGAGGCGCCCTCAATGGTCAGATTCTGAGGAATCCCAGTCTTCAATGGAAAGACATCCTCAAAGAAGGTAGCATCACAGAGTTCAACAATAGTGTTGACATCTATGCCCGGTATCTCGGACCGAATTACCAAGAACCTATATGCATAGCTATTTTCTAAGTAACCTAAGAAGACCGCATCAACAGTTTTAGGACCAAGTTTCTTTCTCTTGTGTTCTGGGACTAAAACCTTAGCGAGACAACCCCACACTTTGAGATATCTTAAACTCGGTTTCCTTTTTCTCCAAAGTTCAAATGGACACTTTTCCATATGTCTTGGAGGCACCCTATTCAGAATATGGCAAGCCGTATTCAAGGCTTCTCCCCACATATAGGTTGGAAGTCCAGAACTCTGTAGGAGAGCATTGATCATGTCAGTTAAGGTTCTATTTTTCTGTTCTGCTATCCCATTTGATTGCGGTGAATATGGGGTCGTAACTTCATGAACTATGCCAAAAGGTTTGCATTGTTCATCAAATAAGTTAGAGGTATATTCACCTCCTCTATCTGACCTAAGGCGTTTAAGCACTTTTCCTATTTGTGTCTCAGCCTCATTCTTAAAGATAAGAAATTTCTCTAAGGCTTCATCCTTGGTTTTCATTAGATATACATAGCAGTATCTACTGCCATCATCTATAAAGGTGATAAAGTATTTCTTATTGTCTCGGGTCAACACACCATTAAACTCACAGATATCCGAGTGCACTAGATCTAAGATCTCACTATCTCTAGAGACAGACTGAAAAGACTTCCTAGGTGTCTTAGCTTGCACACAAATTTCACATTTTTGAGTTTTATCAACTGTGTGTTTAGGGATCAAATCTAAATTCATCATTCTTTTAATTGAATTTAGCTTTACATGTCCCAATCTACTATGCCACAGATCACAAGATTCTAGATTATTCACAACATGAGACACAGAACTAGAACATTCAGCATTCAAAACATTCAATTCATTAATGTTTACTGAATCACATCTAATTCTAAATAACAAGTCAAAGTCAGCCAAATAGCCTTTACCATAAAAGACACCATGTCTCAGAATAACAACTTTATTACATTTAAAGTTCAATTCAAAACCATTTCTAACTAAGATGGAGCCAGATAACACATTCTTCTTGATGTCAGGAACATGCAGCACCCTGTGCAACGTCCAGACTCGTCCAGAGGAGAACCTCAAGTTGACTTGTCCCGACCCTAGCACCCTGGCTGCAGAATCGTTCCCCATCTTCACAGTCCCACCGCTGCAGGTTTGATAAGAAGAAAACAACGTTCTGTCAGAACATATGTTCACATTGGCTCCCGTATCCACGAGCCACTCATTTGGATCATGGATATGGTATAGTTCAGGTTTTACAGAGACATACCCCTCGCTAGCCCCGAGTCCCATAGTGATCATGTTCACTTGTGGACTCCCGTCTGTAGCCTTAGGTTGAGCCTTCAAGGACGGACAGTCCTTCTTCCAATGGCCAACCTGATTACAGTGCCAGCAGGGTTTATTCTTTGCCTTTTTCTGGATCTTGCCCTTTGATTTCATTTTATTGTTATTGGGACCCTTTCCCTTTTTATCTTTGCCCTTCGAGGTCATAAAATTGACCTTAGCCTGAATATCAACAGGAAGCACAGGTTTTTGTTTCCTGTGTTCCTCCTCTATGGCAATAGCCACCATCAAGTCATCCATAGAGATTTTCCCCTTTCTGTGTTTCAGGGTCATACCGAAGTCTTCCCACGACTTGGGAAATTTCTCTATGATGCACATGACCTGAAACTTCTCTGGAAGTTTCATTTCGGCATCCTCTAGACCATGGAGCAAGAGTAAAAACTCGTGTGCCTGTTCAGAAACAGACTTCCCCTCGGCCATGGAAAACTTCAAGAATTTGGCTACGGAGTATTTCTCAATACCGAGATCTTCGGTGTTATACTTCCGATCCAAATCTTCCCATAGCCCCTTCGCAGTCTGCGTGGATGAACAATATACGTCAAACAACGTGTTGGACAGAGCCAACAAGATGCAACCATGACATATACGGTCGCGTTCCTTCCACGCAGATTGCGCCTTATGGCTATCGGGTGAGGGGTTTTCCGCCTCCACCGTAGGACAGTCGGTTTCAAGCATCGAGATTAACCCTATGGTGGTTAACCAGATCCTCATGCGTTGTTGCCAACGCTTAAAATTCTGTCCACCGAATTTTTCAGGCATACCCGTCATATCTACCCTCGATTTAAACATTGTTTCCGACATTCTAGAATCGGTTCGGGATATCTTCTCTAAGATTGTTGAATATAAGATTACCAGTTCATACATTAAACAGTATAAAATCGGATCCAAATGAATTAACAGAGAAACGATACAGATTAAAATCATATTAATCATATGTTTCCCAATCATTATCCGATTATTCAATGTAAACAGGAACCGATTAAAAGAACAGAAACACAAAGACGGGCATGATCCAGAAAGGGTAAAGCAATAAACGTATTGCAGCAAGCAAAATAAAACAGAGATTAGTTTAGAAGTCACCGAAGCGTCCATGAAAATGGACTGTCCTTAGAGAAGATATCGCCCCCACAATACCGATGCGTAGGGTACTGGCGATCCGCTCCCAAGATACGACGGTTCACGATCGTCGTCGGCGCACACCAACGGGATCGTCCTCGATTGTACCTCAGAGAACTGCAGCCGAGAGAGGAGAAGAGGAAGACATTCGTCCGCGAGAGGAAGAACCAAAGAGAGACGGCGTGAAAGAGGTTTTTCTTGCGAGTGAAGAAAAACCGAGTCGAGTGAGGGATATAAATAGAGGGGCTCGCGTCCTAAAAACGCGACCTTTGGTTTCCAAAAATGCGTCCCGAAAACGCATCCTTTCGGATCCCAAAAAACTCTCCCGAGCCCGAGCCCGAGCCCGAGCCAGAGACGGAGCGCGCGCGCGCGCGTGTGTGGTCCTCCATTCCTCCTTTCTACTATTGCTGCAAGAGCTTGGGGTGTGAACTCATATATAAGTCCACCAAAAAGTTTAGTTCTCCCTGGTGTGGGACTAAACTTCTACCCAAACTCCCATATTTCAAATTTGGGAATTCCCAACTTTCCCTCCAAACCATTTGGTTTCCCAATTGAAACTAAATTGAATGCCAATTGTAATTACATAGACTTTCCAATTAAAGTCTAAATACAACTTTGAATACAACACCTTCTATTTAAATGACTTCCTGGTGGTGCTTTTATTTGATTGTTTGTGCAGTTTGGCTATGCACTGTTGATATTTATAAAAGCGTTTAAGTTGCATGATTTGTGATAATATGGTTTAACATATTTTTTTAACAGCCAGCAAATGCATTTGAATCACAACAATTCAATTCAAGCAAGCAACCAACCAACATATTCACATTACCACAAATGTTCAACAAGCAGCTTAAAGCAGCTCGACGTCGATACAAAGAAGAGCTGATTTTAATAACTGCTGAACGCATACAATACCATATAAAATGCTGGCAAGTAGCCTTCCCCACTTGGTTACCTGTTTATGACATCCCCTTATACCTGTTTATTTTTAGTATCAATAGTTGCAGCATGAAGGATGCTGTCCTTGATTAAAAAAGAGAGTTGATAATGTAGAAGGCATGAAGCTTTTGGAATCCATATCCTTTTGTCACTTAGCCTGCCAGTAGAGTACACTGGAGCACATCCAATGCATAAGAATCCAAAACTCCCAAAGAAGAATGCCACCAACATGGCATGATGCATGTTTGTTACCAATGTTTTCAAACATATCCCCTGTAATTGTTCTGCATTATACATATCCCTAGAATTTAACTCTGTATAATGACCCTTAGACGTGTAAAAACAAATTTTTTTCTGCGATTCATATGTCAATATCCATATCAATTCTAATCCCTCTCGATCTCCACAATCTTCCTCCATCTTGCACTCACATGTGTGCACTGTCACATCACATGGGCAGCAGCAGCAACAACATATAAAAGCACCTTCTCCCACAACAAACGTCAAATGAAATCAGTAGATCCAACTGCCTGGATCCAGAATGTTGGATCGTCATCCAGTGGCCCACAATTGTGCACATTTGGGCATCCATACACCAACAGAGACCGGTGGCATATTCATAATGAAAGCTGAGACATCAGCTGCAAATTTCTTCAGCACTGCAAGTAAGGTTGTTCCTTGGCGAGGAAAGGTGGAAGAAGCAGATGATATCAAGTGTGTGGTTGCTGTTGCTGTTGAAATCTAAGAAGTGGAAGTGGAATCGATAAACAGAGCAAAGAGGTCAATAAAAAATAAATATGAACACTGAGATTTACGTGGGACCCTACTCCCCAAGGAGCGGGATGAAACCACGAGAGAATGCCTCAAAAGGCCATATGTGTCTATTAGAACTTTTCATTGAGTACATGGTGTGTGAGGCTCCTCATATAGCCTCACAGACAGATCAGAGTTCCACTGCTCATCCATGTGGGGACTAAACATAGGTGGGTGGTAATCGGATCATGGAAAGATCCGATTACCATTCTATTACATTATTCTCCAACACTCCCCCTCAAGCTGGAGCTGAGAAAGTTGCAACTTGCAACAAAAAGAAATGAAGGTATACATCACATCTTCACATAATACATCACACGACGAATATGTCCGCTGCTGGTAGAAGACCTCGCTTGAGGACGGTCTGCGGCTTTCAGGTCGTCGGAACGTATCTCTGCCATGCCTTGCAATAGGAGAAAACCGATACAGAGTGGTAGTCGGGTCGTAAAAGAAGAAGTATACGCCCTAACGAAGAAGTCGATGCTCGGTGAAGATGGATGATCACGGTAGTAATATGGAGTGTTGGTTTGTCAGTTGTGGACGCGTAGAAGTCCTGAAGAATATGTCATTTCTGACTCCCCCTTTCTCTCATACTTGATAGAATAAAGAGCTTGTAGCATCAAGTTGGGAGAAAAAACATGCACTTTTTGTGTTTTTTTTCACAAATCATCATTTTTATTCATTCTTTTTTTCTGGCTATTCTCTTCTTCTTTTCTTTTCCTTTTTTTACGTTGTTCTACATTTTTTATCCATCCTTTTTTCCGGCTATTCCTTCCTCTTCCCCCTTTTTGCAAAATTTTTCCTTGACTTTTTCTTCTTCCTTTTTTTGTTGCAACTGTTTTGAACTTACGTACGGCTTTTCTCTCTTTTTTTGTACGCACTTTTTCCAAAAGAAAGTCATATTTCATTTTTTTGAAACTCGACCCAATTTTGGGCCCATATCTCTCTCTCTCTCTTTTCTTTTTTTTTGACGCCATCCCCTTTTTTCTTTGAGCCGGACTCCCACTTGAGGCTTTCTCTTTGATAAAATTCTTTTTTACAGTATTTTTTCATTTCTGAGCATACATAATAGTTATATATACTTGTTCTCTCATTGATAAAATTCATGATTTCGTCCCTGCATACACTATAATGAATGGAGAAATTTTATAATAAAATTGTTGACATGTGAATTGTCGGAACGAATGAGAACTAATTACGACAAGAAATAGTCACCTTTGCTTTGGTGAATAATACATTTAAGTAACCTATTAGATTCTACTCGATTTGTACTCTTATCGATGGTCACAAAATAAAGAGTAGACAAAAGTTTGTCAAGTAAAAAATTTTTAAGGCTCTACAAGGCGAAAGGGACATGAGAGATAACCAAATTACAAGTAATAAATTAGAGAATAATTATATCATAATTTATATCATTTAAACACGAATCTAACAAATGAACATTTAGATGCAAACATTCTGAAGTATCCATATTCATTTGTATTTAATATACAAGCAATATTATAATGAGCAATTTCATCTGTGTAAAAAAGAGAAAGTATGAAAAATATATGTCTAAGAGCATGTAAGGAACAATAATGTAATGTAAACGTGATGATTATCAACTACTAAAAAAATAGAGGAAACTAAAGTTGGGTTATTATTATTTTTAATTTAATTCAGATAAGCACATATCCAACCTTGATCATGCATTGACTGCAAAGAAGCGTAAAATCATAGTGGTAATCGAGCACGTATAAATCATGATACGAAAATATCAGGTGATATATCGTCGATATATCTGTATCGACATGGGACTGGTATCGGTATCGATATGGTGACATATACTTCTTTTTTGGTCCTTCCTTCACAAAAGTGTATCGATATAAGTGATATTTCATCGATATATCGTTGAAACATCGTATCGAGACCATATCGATATGGTGTCGATATCGATATTTCCTACCTTGCTTCTAACTACTTGCTACCAATCGTAAATGGGTGCCCCATGTCCATGCATGTCAACCATAGATCCATGATTAGCTGTAGATGTCGTGACTTCCTTCCGAGGACCTTAGGTTACCCGTCAAACATGTCATTCGCCTACTTAATCAGCTTAGAGTTAATCCGTTGTTAGGAAAACCTGGGAAATTTTTCGCTTTTTAACATGACATTCACAAGATTTATTTTGGCTAACCAAGCAACCACGAGAAAACTAAAAGCGGAAGTAACAATGCACCAGAACTGAACAACAAGGTATCCATTCCTTTTCATTTCATTCATATAAACATGTTGGGTTTTCACAACAGCCATATACATATATATATATATGCTAAAATAAGGCTACAGAGGAGAGCACAACAAACAATTGTACAAGTGAACTTCAAAAGATACACCTGCTCTGAAAGTGTATCCTCCAAAAAGAAACGACTGCAACCCAACTACGTCAGCTACTCGGTCGCCGGACCCTTACCTGTCATAAGTAGAAAGGGGACAAGCAAGTATCTGTCAACAATTGTCAAGTACAAATTCTACACAATTCTACTAACGAAAGTAGTAAGAAAAGACTAGAAACAACTAAAAAAACAATAAGGTAACTGTAGTGGACAAAAGAAAACTAGCAAGTAACAACGATTTAATTTTTTCTTTTTAAGTTATTTACTTACTTTCGGAAGGCTAACAAGAAGAACATACTCGCTCACTACCACACCGTGTCTCCCTCAATCAATGGAACTAACCAAACAACAACTCAAGCATAGAAGTAAGTCTGTGGTCTTGGTTCGATTAGGACCTCGATATCCGGGTAGGACTTCAAAGTCCAGGTTGAACCTCACACTATGACTCTGAGGTATGGTGTACGCCTCAGGGTTGGGGTGCCTCCGTAGGCATGCGATGGTGTCTTGCATCCTAACTAAGTTCCCAACACTCCTTCTAATTTCTCTCTCAACTCTCATTGATTTTCGGTCGACACGTGTGACAGCTCGCTCACGAAGGTGTCTAAGAGGAAACGTACTCACAACTCTCTCAACACCCAACCCTCGTTAGTCTCTACTAACGGTACATGTCGTCACTAGTCTCTTAGTGGAAAAGTCGTCACTAGGCAGACAGCGGAAAGTCACCCATCTCTTGCCCCATCACGAGGTCACAGCTTGGCGGAAAGGTAATTAGAGGGATCATAAGTGTCTATTGACCACTACCCCATCACCAAGTCACAAGCCTGGCGGAAAGATAACAATAAGATCGTCAGTGTCTATTGATCATTATCCCATCACCAGGTCACAAGCCTGGCGGAAAGGTAATAATGAAGTCATCAATGTCTACTGATGGAACTACAATTTAAATGGGCAAATTGGTGAACTGACACATGTCTATCGATCACTACCCCATCACCAAGTCACAAGCCTGGCGGAAAGGAAATTAATTTCTGCGGTGAGGAAACCCCCGAAGGGATTCGTCTGTCTCGCCAATCCCAGTGGAAGTGTGGTCCAAGGGAGAGGCAGTGGTAGTACGACTACTACACCACTAGAGGCAAGAAGGAGAATAACAAAGATCAAGTGTTGCATGTAGGATCCAAGACCAATCTTGAATCGAAATTGGAGTTGGAGGGCTGGAGCTGCTGCTGTTCTTGAGAAGTTCTTGAGCACTGTTTAAGGTACAAATTATACCCCTCTTTGCTGCCATTAAGATGGAATTTTCTCCACCCTATGAGCCTTGTGTTGAGCTTCTATATCAAGGTTTTTATTGTGACTTTTGTTGGACTTTGATTTGGGTTTTGGAGTGGCTTTTGATGAATGGTTTTGAGAATTTCCAGATCTGTGTATACTTAATAAATCCGAGTTTTTGGCATGGTTTGAGGGAAATTCTTGAGCTCTTTTGTTGGCATTTGATTGCTGTTAGATCCTCTATTATTTTGGCTTTAGATCCATATGCAAATTTCGGATTTTTATGATGATTTTGGGGTATTACGACTGCTGTTCACATGGAACCGCAGTTGATTTCAGATCTGTGTTCTTGTGATTTGCATGCCTTGATGCATGCTTTTTGTATGATATAAGGGCCACTTTCGAGTATCCTTACGTGTTGATCTTGTCTACATTCTATTGGTCTTTAATCCATGGCTTAGATGTGGATTTGGAGATGATTTGGGAGTGTTTTAACTACTGTCATATACAAGTAACTGAATGTGTCCAGATCTGTCCATGCACTTTAAATTAGAGTTTTATGATGGATTTGAGGAGTTTCTTCATGTCTCCTTGAGTGTAATTACTTGTTGATAGACACTCTTTCATGTTAACCATCAATCCATTGGTTTAGTTTCGAAATAGGATGAGTTTTGAGGAGTTTATGAATGTTGTTATTATGATTACCACTGAATGTCCAGATTTGATATGATTGCATTATGGCTAAGGAGATGCATGATTTTGGAAATATTCTTAGACACCCTTTGGTGGATTTGATGTTGGATATATGGGGGATATAATACCCATGAGATCCATGCCTTTGGTTTAAGTTTTGGTGGTGATTTTGGGGGAAAGATGGCTGCTGTCCAAGGACTGTTAGTCGAATTTCAGTGTATGCATGTTAGATCCATTAGCATGCATCTTTTCGTGATTTTAAAACCTCCAATCCCTGAGTTTCTCCTCATACTTAATATAGATGATCTTACAATAACTTAATCCCATAGAGGAGAGGGATTTTGAGTTGAAAAATTGATGGATTTGGACTGATGATTCACTGTGATGAATTGTTGTACAAGCATGCATATTTCTTGCTGAATGTTTGTGATGAATTGTTGTACAAGCTCATTTTTTTCTTGCTGAATGTCCTTCAACAATTCATCACAGTGAATCATCAGTCCAAATCCATCAATTTTTCAACTCAAAATCCCTCTCCTCTATGGGATTAAGTTATTGTAAGATCATCTATATTAAGTATGAGGAGAAACTCAGGGATTGGAGGTTTTAAAATCACGAAAAGATGCATGCTAATGGATCTAACATGCATACACTGAAATTCGACTAACAGTCCTTGGACAGTAGCCATCTTTCCCCCCAAATCACTACCAAAACTTAAACCAAAGGCATGGATCTCACGGGTATTGTATCCCCCATATATCCAACATAAAATCCACCAAAGGGTGTCTAAGAATATTTCCAAAATCACGCATCTCCTTAGCCATAATGCAACTGTATAAAATCTGGACATTCAGTGGTAATCATAATAACAACATTCATAAACTCCTCAAAACTCATCCTATTTCGAAACTAAACCAATGGATTGATGGTTAACATGAAAGACTGTCTATCAACAAGTAATTACACTCAAGGAGACATGAAGAAACTCGTCAAATCCATCTTAAAACTCTAATTTAAAGTGCATGGACAGATCTGGACACATTCAGTTACTTGTATATGACAGTAGTTAAAACAATCCCAAATCATCTTCAAATCCACATCTAAGCCATGGATTAAAGACCAATAGAATGTAGACAATATCAACACTCAAGGATACTCGAAAGTGGCCCTTATATCATACAAAAATCATGCATCAAGTCATGCAAATCACAAGAACACAGATCTGAAATCAACTGCAGTTTCATATGAACAACAGCCATAATACCCCAAAATCATCATAAAAATCCGAAATTTGCACATGGATCTAAAGCCAAAGTGATAGAGGATCTAACAGCAATCAAATGCCAACAAAATAGCTCAAGAAGTTCCCTCAAACCATGCCAAAAACTCGGATTTATCAAGTATACACAAATCTGGAAATTCTCAAAACCATTCATCAAAAGCCACTCCAAAACCCAAATCAAAGTCTAACAAAAGTCACAATAAAAACCTCGATATAGCTGCTCAACACAAGGCTCATAGGGTGGAGAAAATTCCATCTTAATGGCAGCAAAGAGGGGTATAATTTGTACCTTAAACAGTGCTCAAGAACTTCTCAAGAACAGCAGCAGCTCCAGCCCTCCAACTCCAATTTCGATCCAAGATTGGTCTTGGATCCTACATGCAACACTTGATCTTTGTTCCTCTCCTTCCCAGCTTTAATTTGAGCCCAAGAAACTCGAATTTGGTGGAGAGATGAGGTAGAAAACTAAGGAAAAAGGTGGAGGTCCAAGAAGGTTTCAGCCATGGAGAGGAGAGCTCCAAGTCTCAAGAGGAAGAAGAAGGGATTAGGCTTAAGTGTGGCTGAGATTGGGGGTTTAGTGGAATTATATAGATCTTGGCCATTTTGCAACAAAAACCCACTCAACTTTCTAATATTGCAAACAAGGCCCACCCATGAATATTGGTCCTTCACTAATCACACTTAACCACTTAATCATATCTTGACCACAAAACACCACTTAGTCAATTAATGACTTTCCAAATCCCATCAACTTTCATCCATAATCATTCATTATCTATGATTTAGTTGGCCTTTAGAAATTAGGGCTGTTACAGTAGATTATAAGTATATCATCTTTGCATGTGTTTTTTCTATTCATAGTCCACTATAGTAAGATTTTGTAGTGTTCAAAACACAACAACCACCCATCTACATAAGGCCTCTTAAATTCGCGATGAGTTTGTTTTCCCTACTTGTTCCAATTGTAATATCTCGTAGGGGATGTTGGTTCGAGAATAAGCTGGAATAAGAATGAGTAATAAGTTGAATAAGGGACTATTCTCTGTTCTGCTGGAAAGATAGGAAAAGGATAATAAGATGGAATAATTAATGATAGGTAAGGTAGAATAAAGATAGGAATAAGGACGGAATAGGGTGAAATAATGGTATGTGGATAAAAATAGCCGTACTCTTACTATGTCGGACAGAGAATTGACCCATTATTACAGTGCTTATTCTCTAAATAAACAAGGCCAACGAGTATAATTGATTTGGGAATCGAATTAACCGAAATATCAATAGATGTATCATTTAAAATCGCTAGTTTTAAAGATTAAAACTATAAAAATTGCGCAAATTCTCCTACATTATTGAAAACTTCTTAAAATATATTTTCAGCTCGAATAAAATTAATTTAAAAAAAGGGTAAAAAAGTCGAAGACAACATGTTCAGATCCCTGAAGGTTCTAGATAGTTTTGACGAAGACGAAAATTACTGAAACACCTCTTTACTTAGTATATATATTGTAATTGTATATGCATGAAATTAAGATGTCGATAATGGTACATAAAATGAGACTTCAATTAATGCAATAGTCGGTGGTTTATTGACGATGTATCCCTCAATTACTTCATAATGGCTAAAGTATAATGTTATTTCTACTGTACATAATTACATAATGGAATTGTTACTGTCTTGGTTTAACGTTAATATCAAAATTTTCACTTGTATAATTATGACGTGAAGTTGTTCCTTGATTACTGTGTGGATATATGTATATATATATATATAGGGATTGGGGAGCCTACACCCATGTGTAGGTAACTTACCTACACCCACCTCTTGTTTCTTAATTTTTTTGATTTTTTTTGAAATGGATCTTTAGGGGATTTACTTAGAATATTAAATGGAATATGTGTTTCAAATTTCATGTAAAATAGACATTGCTAACAGCTCCATCGGAAGGGGCCGATTTCAGCAAATCTCAGACCGTTAAAATTTGACTGTCATGATGGATAAGTTAGAAGTCTCAAAATAAGTTGAAATTTGAATGACGATATGGTGATATATTGTGATCTAAATTCCCCAAGGAATTAATTCAAAAAAATAAAAAAATTTGAGGGAAAAAGAGTTGGGTGTAGGTAAGTTACCTACACATGGGTGTAGGCTCCCTTTTCCCATATATATATATATATATATATATATATATATTAGGAATAACGCTCATGAACTTTTTGAATATTATAATTAGCAAGCTTGTGATGGTGTAAAATGAAATTTAGAAAATGATTTGAACACCTTTCAGCATGCTAAAGGAATGATCATACGTAATTTCATGCAACCAAAACACGTATTATGTCACAAATCTAAAACAAATAGTAAAGACATGAAGTTAGATGTTTCGTATAGCTTGCATATTAGGGACACATGTGCCCGATTTACAACATGTTTTGGAGTTGAACTACTTAACTTAGATTTAAGATATAAGCTAATCATGTATCGCGAAAATCAAGAGATTATAAGTAAACTTGGATTTTGTTACAGATTAAGAATGCTTGGATTACTTTAAGTATAATAATTGGAATTTGGATAGAGCAAATGGTAGTAGTTCAACAATAACCTCAAAGAGTAGAACCCCTTTAATGGAGATGGTAGAAGTATTGGACTCCCACTTTAAGGACCACAGTTACCCCCCACCCCCTCACAATCTTCAAGTTTAGCAATGACATCCGCTTTTGTCGGATCAAACTCCATTCTTTGTTTGGAGATGACATGGTCCAACATACACTACAAGAAAAGTGAACTAAGGCAACGAATAATTTAATATTCGTTGTCATATCTTCCATAGTTAAATATATAACAACGAATATCAGTCGTTGCTTACTTCTTTAAATTCGCATCGAATAATGGTATTTGTTGCTATATTCCTCGCAACGTATCATATAACAATGATTATTCGTTGTCGTTTTCTTCTAATCGTTGTTAAATTTAGCAACGATTAGTATGAATTTTAATGAATAGTTCAACGAAAAAATCGTCGTTATATGGAGCTTAACAACGAATATAATATTTCGTTGCTAATTACAAGTACAAAAGATGATTTGGCAACGAATAATATTCATTGTTATATCTTTAACATCAGAAGATATGGCAATGAATATTCAAATTATTCGTTGCCTTAGGTCCAATTTCTTGTATTAGCAACCTCCCACTGTGACCATAAAGTGACTCTTCTCTCATGAGAGCACTAAATTCACCTCACAATATCTCCTCAGTACTCGGTCTAGATGCGAAATACATGCATCCAAACTGTCACCACAAACCAAGAAATCGTCCATGAAGACCTCTAGAAACTACTCACCATATCGGCGAACATAGCCAACATACACCTTTGGAACGTAGCAGGTGCATTACACAATCCAAAGGGGATCTGTTTGAAGGTATAGGTGCCAAACGGACAAGTGAGTGCAGTCTCGTCTTGATCTTTAGGAGCGATCGTTACTTGGTTGTACCTAGATTACCTATCCAAGAAACAAAAGAAATATTTCCTTGCTAATCTTTCGAGAACTTGATCAATAAAGGATGGAGGAAAGTGGTCTTTCTTGGTCGTTGAGTTTATATGTTGATAATCTACGCAAACACGCCGTGACATAAGTACTAGGGTCAGGATCTCCTTTCTTTGGTCATTTGCAACCACCATGATTTCGGATTTCTCCGAAACAACGTACAATAGGCTTACCCATTTAGAATCAGAGATGGGATAAATAAATCAGCCTCCCATCATTTCGTGATCTCTTCCATGACAACTTCTCGAATATTAAGATTCAGTCTGTGATAAAACTCGCGTGACGGCTTGTGTCATCCTCTAAGTAGAAACTTGTTTATATTTGTTGTTATACTTGAAAATATAATACTAGAAAGTTTCATAAAATGAATGCATAGCTTAATCTTTTAATGTTCATAAGATACAGTTCTTTCTTATCATGTTGGTTGTAAATCTTTTATTTGCAAATAAATTTGAAATAAACGGTTGTTTTTAAATCGATAAAAGGTATTTCACCTTGATATAACATTTAGGTACGATTTAGCTCCATTCTTCATTTGTTGCTTTTATTAGTTTGGGTTGCATGCATCTTTGATGCCATGTAATATTTTTCCACCAAGATATTATATGCAACTTTTAATCAAAAAAGTATATATTACAAAGAAACTGTTAGGAGACGGGCAATAAGATGCGTCGCCAATCCCTTTTGGATGGCAAATCCAATTCTTCGGAACATAACATCCATAGACCTGGGGACCATGACATTACTATGCATAATTTTCTGGACCCTCTTAAGAAGCTCTACAGCTTCAGACGTCAAGAATCCAAAGGTATCAAACCCGAAAGGGATGAAGACATGTTGATTGTCAATACAAGCCTTCTTATGTTTAACAACTTTGGCCGAGGCAGCTTTCTGTGCAGCGTATCCCGCAGTAAAATCACTTTTTATTAGACCAACTAATGAAGACACTCCATTAGTTTCATGTTTGTTTCATGTTGTTTATACGTCATGTTTGTTTCAGGTTGATTATGTAGGAACATCTTTTATCTCATGAAATTGATTGTGGTTGGTCATATAAATATTTTTTTATTTGATGTTAGATGACTTTATCTAATCAATTGGAATAATAACTCCCCGCACTGGAACATTCAAACATGATCCGTTTGATTTCGGACAGGATTGTTGCATTCAAACATACATTCATTGCCGCGTCTTACGCTTGCTAAGTGTCACTTCTAAGTTTGTAGGTTAATTCTCCATAATTCTATACGTAAATACAACTCCTTTTCGAAACATTGTTAAAACTTATTGGCATATTGAGGGATTGGTTGGCATATCAGTGCATAGAAAACCTAAGAGTCAATTACACAAAGTTCCTAAACTATACACTCGATTTCAATATCATGCATGAACTTTAAATACAATGTGGTACTCAATCTATAATATATGTCTCAATGTGGTTTTTGAGCTAATGTGATTTGAAGTTAGAAAGATAAAATAACCAACTAATCAGATTTGGATAAATCTTAAAGATCGGATACCACATTGTTATTTTTCTAAATTCATGTATGACATTGAAATCGGATGCCTAGCTCAGGGATTTTTGTTTAATTTAACTTTGTCATGTTTTAAATATGAAGAATAGTCAGGATTAAAACATCCGTATATATTGTATGTACAGGGTATGTTACATGACTAACTATGTGATTCGACCTCAAAAAAATGTAACAGCAACAATCCATACACGAACTTATTGTTGTGAATGGCGAAAGCATGCAAACAAACACAATCAAGCAAGCAAGTACGAAGACGTACGGATCTGCAAGGTACATCCGTAATTGGACTGCATCCTCGAACGACGACAATCGATTTTCACTATGTGGAGAAGAAAACAATACAAAAGATAATGAGAACCCTCTAACTGTAAGGGAGTTTATATACTACTCATGTACATATAGATCCTTCACAGTAAGACCATCATCTTGTTGGGGTATGGTACAACAGGAAAGGGTGCATACGACGATTCTTCAACATGAGGACAGATAGGATTCAAGGCATATCAACACCTATGGACATCATCATAAGCTTCCAATCAGGGCGACTCTTACGGATGTAAGCAAATGCAAATATTTTCTCTTCACTATTTTATAGTGGATATCCGACCCTTCTTATAGTGGAAGAAGGCTTCGCTAGTGGAGGTGGGCATCTTCAATATGTGCATCCTATGAATACGGATATGAATGTAAATGTCGTAATTTATAGTTTGACTAGTACATACTACATATGTGAATGGTTTCTAGGCTCATTGGATAATTTCTACGTGTGTGTGCATGCACGTGCGTGGGTGTGTGTCTCGATTTCTAAGATGTATAATTCTTTCGAAAATAAACGAATAAATACAAAATATGATAATTTCATCTTGGTCAAAGATCGCATCTTTCTTGCTGCAACATACAGTTATCGTGATATTTAAGAGCTGTTTATTACGTAATATTTATTTTTAACATCGAATATTTTTGGCATTAAATAAGTTGGGAATGTTAATCGTCTATGGATGATTTGTATTTGATTGTTAGTATCTACATTCAATGTAGGTATCAACACATTAAATGTATCATTCAATATATAATAATCAAGCCTTCTTGAATAATTAAGGATTAAACATATAAAGTTAAGGTACACATTAGGCATTCATTTTCACCCTTTAGATTTAGAGCCCTAGATAATTTGTTTCTTTCTGGTGATGGAATACCCAAGTGAAGTGACTTGTCGATTTGCCTAGATATAATTGGCAAGGATACTATGAGCTCTGTCCCGGGTATCGTAACTGCTCTTGTGACTCAACAGTTCCACTGATGTCAATCGCACATAGAGTGATTCAGTCGATATAGAGGTGTGCTTGGAGTGGCGAGTGTACTCACCCTATTAGGTTGGGCCCTTCCCTGTAAGGCCCCAAATATATAGTTGTGCAACATAAACGCCTCTCTTACTATATGCACTTGCATACATGTGTTTATGCTCGCTTACACGTGGGTGAGGGCATGGGTGTGTGTACGTGTACAAGTCTGTGGGAGAGTGTGCGTGCATGCACGGGTGTGGGTGCAAGTTGTGTGGGTATATATGCGTGTGGGCGCATGGGTGTGTGGGTGTGGGCTGGAGTGTTTGTGTGCACACAAACATGCACTCGCACACGTGGGTGTGCATGCATGCATGTGATGTGTGTGGGTGTGCATGCATGCATGTGTTGTGTGTGTTGATGTATATCTGTGTGCATGGATGTGTGTGTGGGTGTGTCGTGTGTGCATGTTTGCGCACATGTGTGGGTGTGCGCGGATGCATAGGTACATGTGTGCAAGTTATTGTCGTATATATTTTCACCTTCCCCCATCTCCAGGTATGGGGCATAAACGCTTTCTTGGCTACTCCATATGCAAGGCATCCTCTTATATGCAACTTCATACCTGTTTGTTCATGTGTGCGTGCACAGGCACGTGTGCATTTGCACGTTATCGTCATATAGATCCACCATCCTCCAAACCTTCCCAAAAATGGCTGATCTTAGGGCAAACATGGTCCAAATGTGGAAGTATTTCCAAGAGAGTTTCCAGCACAGAACTATCAAATGCGTCAAAAAATGGGCTGCTACTGAAATCCCCTCAACCTACACAGCTAGAGTTTTGAAGCTTATGGCAAGTCAATGACAAAGATAGACCCTGATGGATGTCATTGCCATATTCTGATGTACAAAACCCTTTGTTTTTGCTAAGCTATAATAGGTGCACATGCCCTGGATAGCATGCAATCAGAAAACAGCTTGGTCTTTGTTCAACAAGGGGGCAACTTAACAAGTACTGCCACTGTACCATGATGCCCCTTGTCTTGGGATGATCAGTAGTCAAATTTTGACAGTTCACAGACAGCAACTAAAAAATCAAAACGGTAAACTCGATCCCTGCTCAGATTCAGCTGCGTGGTTGCTGATCGATAAGAACATCTCACCAAGTAGACTGCTGCTTCATCTGATGACAAAAGAGCAAAAAAAACTCTTGACTAAGGCAATATGAAACTCAGAAACGGTATTATGTTAGGAACAGTACAGGCCCGGAGCAACCGGTTCTGCCCAGGATCGATTATGTGCACAGGCTAAGCACTTACAACTAGAGCAAATACTCAATCGCTGCATTTACCGTCTCCCAGATGAGTGATAGGAATCAGGTTTTACATCAAACAGGCTGGGCCGACGTCTTGATCTTCGAGGAGGAGAAGTTTTCGAACGGCCAGGCAGCACATCAAAACCTGTGGATCTTCGCCTTGAGCTTTCACCAGGTCTCTCTCTGGGGGATCGTTCCCGGCGGTAAAACTGAGTGTCACCAGGTCCCTCTCTGGGGGATTGTTCCCGACGATAAAACTTAGTGTCATCAGGCTTCTCTCTGAGGGAGTGTTCCCGACGATAAAAATGAGCGTCGCCAGGTCTCTCTCTGGGGGATTGTTCACGGCGATAAAACTGAGTGTCACCAGGTCTCTCTCTGGGGGATTGTTCCCGACGATAAAACTGAGCCTCACCAGGCCTCTCTCTGGGGGATGGTTCCCGACGATAAAACTGAGTGTCACCAGGTCTCTTCTCTCTGGGGGATGGTTCTTGACGATAAAACTGAGCGTCACCAGGTCTCGCTCTGGGGGATGGTTCCCGACGATAAAACTGAGTGTCACCAGGTCTCTCTATGGGGGATTGTTCCCGATGATAAAACTGAGTGTGCTGTCTTTTTGAGGTCTCATTATGATTGGGATCGAAAGGCCTTCTGTCATGTTTCACGTCAAACCCATGTAGATGTCTCGGAGCATTGTTAAAAGTTCGGCCAGGTGAATGCCTCCGTTCAAACTGGTAGTTTGGTGAGGAGGATGGCGGTTTTGGTGGAAATGGTTGAATGTGGCTGATGGGTCCTTGTTCCGGTGCATTAGATGGAAATGGGGCTCGAGACACCAATTCTGAAGTTCGGTTACCTATTGGATAGGGCAAACCAGTTGCTCGAACTGTGTCCAGCATACGCAACAGTGGTGGTGAAGGTGGTTGGTGCTGATGAACAACTTCCGGAGGATGACGTGACAATAAAGGTGGAGTAGGGGGTGGCGGTGCTTGTGGCAGTGGCTGTGCACAAACTTGACCTAGGTCAGGCGGACACCACTCAGGCATGTCGTCGTCATCCCAGAGAGCACTTTTTGGATATATATTAGGAGGTTGTTTAACTAAAACTTCATTTTCTCTCACAGCTGGATTATGTGATTTCTCTGCCATCTGCCCTGCACCATTTCTGTCAAAATTATTGGCCACGACACTTACTTGCAATGGAGTTCCTGGATGGACATGAGCCGGGACTGCACGAACCGGAGCCTGTAATGATGCGACCTCCAACTTCGCAACTGGTTGGGCTACAGCTTCACCATCAACTGGACGAGTATGCATGATATTTTGGCCTGTCAACACAAATCCCTGTTGATGGGACTCTGGAGTATGTTTGGCATTTTGACCAGCTGACACAAAACCCGGCTGATTTGGCCATGGGACACGTCCATCTGAAATTGGTCGACCACAAGCAGTATAAAAATCAAATTCCGGCAGATCATCATCATCACCACCCTTACCACAGGCTTGAGCACCATGAGGCAACCAGACTGCTCCAGAAAATGTGGGTTTCTGGTCACCGGCATCTATAGGAAACTTTTTAGGAACGCTAACAGGTGAAAGAGCAGCTTCCGTGCATGAAACTAGAGTGAATTTCTGTTGGGGACTGGAAGAATAGTTGTTGAAGGATAGTTGAGCAGGACCCAAAGGAATATCTTGATTGGTTTTCACAGATTCAACAGAAACTGAAGTGACATTTACTTCCATGTTTGGTAAACTTGTGCCAGAAGGAATAACCTCTTTCTGGTTCATGCTGGAAGGAACAATCTGGGTCTGAGAAGCACTTTCACTCTCACGCGGCGTCGGTACAGCTTGAGATGGAAGCACTATAACTGGATCCACCTGAGGTGGATGTGCCAGAGCAGGATCTGCCTTCTGAACTACGACTGGTGTATTTTCACGATCCTGGGTTTCAGTGGGAGTGGATTTGATAACTGGTTGGAGACCGGATTCAGAAGGGGAATCCAGAATCTTATCCGGGTGAGTTTTTTTGGAGTCTGGCTCCTTTGAGGCAACATTTATATTCGGATTCCTCCGCCATACAACACAACCAATTAAGGAATCCTGATCTTCCTCCACAACTGTCATGCCTTTGAAGAATCCGTATTTTGCAAGTATTGTTATTATGGTCTCACTACGAGGGCAGACATAAAGATCTGTACCAGTACAGAGATGGGCAAATCCAACCCTTTGCCCATCTTTATATCCCTTCCCTACCTGAACATTTCAACAAGTCACCAACCATTGTATTAGAAGATGGCCTCATGGTTCATTGCACTTATTTTGAACAGTCTTACCTCCTTGATGCCTGTTAATCCAGTCTCGGAAGTCCCAACTTTCCAGCAAATGGATGTTACCTGAGATAAAACATCCATGTCATTCAAGACACAAAGTTAAAGGATGAGAAGAGATACAGATCAAATCCATTCAATCATTTCGAAATTCTTTATTTTGAATAATATAAGAATACCAAGATCATATATCCGAATGCCAGACCATCATTTCTTCAGGTTGGAGAATTCAAGATAAATGCTCCATCCATCCCACAATAGAGATGGAAGAAAACGCCAAAAAATGAACACAAACTCTGTCCAAGATTATTATAAAATGCCAGCTCACTGCCTGGAAAAGCTGATCAACAACTACTCGTAGCCTGGAAAAGTGATATGATGTGAGTCGATAAAATTTCGCCCACTCTCCAATTGTACAGTGTGCTTGATTCGAAGAGAAAGGTGTAAGGTTATTATAGATGTTTCAGCTTCTGTCTCCGCCAGATCCCAAATATTTACATTAATGAATATTTGATTTTATTATTCCAGATATTATCTCAAGCCATTTTTCATGCTCTTTCGTTTTCGACGACTGAGGTTCTTCTGATCATTGTTTTGCAGAATTCCTTCTGGATGAAATCATTGAAAAAATGCAATTGGACTTGAGTAATCTGTATTGCAGCATGGCATTTAAGGCACCTCTAGCAAGCATTCACAGAATAATACTCCGAAAGACTCAGTAGGTAACTTGGAAATGGAAAGCCAGCAGTCGGACAAAAAGCAAGAGGTAGCACTAACCATCAATGCACGACTCCGAGAACGAGGAAGCTCTTGAATAAATTTCTCAAATGCTTCGAGTCTTACTTTTCCTTTAACTTCTATGAAATTGGGCCAATTTATTTCCAGTGCTTTCTCTCCACTGCATAGAGAACGTTGTAATGGGTGAATTTCAGTGGAAGAAATACCACAAAATCACTTAGATCTTTTGACTTTATCTGGAAGTTCCAATAAATGCAGACAAAATAATTTCCATAACGATATCTTATCATCGGATCTGAAGCTCTACATGGGCCTTTCCAACATAATTCTAAACCATAACTTACCTCGGATAAGGTAACCCAAATTCCAGAAATAGCACCAAATATGTTTATATACTCAGAGAACATTGACAGGCAAAAGGTTGACAAAAAAAAGAGGGGGCAAGGAAAGTTCTTATGCTTATGAAGAAACCTGCTCTGTAGTTAAACTCTGTTTTTTCTCGGTGCAATGAAGATTCAACTGTTTAATGCAGACAGCAGGAAGCCCTAAAATTATTATTCCACTTTTATTGTTTTAGCACGCTAGCTAGGAAAAAAATCAGTTATCAATCTAGTCAGAATAAAAGTGGCGCCCTATCTAAGCTTAGTTCATACTAAATTATAATGTATGGGTCTGATTCAAACTTAAACCAACAGGTGAAGGCTTCTTTTTGCATCTTCATATGTTCATCTCTGGTAAAAATCATCCTTTCTAGTTCACTGTTGTGCGGATGGCCCATGGGAAATCTCCTGGCTCAATCCAGTTCCTACATAAGTCTTCTTTTTCAGAAACAGTGAGGGGGTGAATATGTGTTTACTTTGACACACCCGGCAAATATTTGTCCCGTCGACGGAACTTCCTGTCTCTGCTTTTTTGGTGTTTTGTGAGTTCTTCAGTTAGTTGACCTTTCCGGTCTTTTCTATCTAGAACCAATCAAATTAACCTATTGTTGCACAAGATCAAGGATTAATTGGAATCTAAAGGTAAATAACTCTTGGAATCCTTTTTCTGCACCTGCAAATGTGATGCTTAGCAGGAACTACAGCTCTCATGGAAGCCTGATGCAGACATGGTCAGTGTTCTCTTTGTCATGCTAAGGAGATTGTTAATTTGGGATAAGGCCTGTAAATTGGATTGATTTTGCTTTTGGGGATTTTTTTTTGGAGAAGCTTCCAAGCAAGCACATATCAGGAGAAGGCTGTTTGTTTTTATCTAAGGCTGCAAGGCCAGACCTAGATCTTTCTTTTGGTAAATTTGATTTGAGAAAAATAAATGTGATCTTTTCCGTGGGAAGACAAGTAACAAGTTCGAAGTGCTAAAGCATTGGTTGAGTTGTCCAATATTCACTGATATAACTTTCTATCAGATTGGTGTATGTTATGGATGTCTACTCAACTCGGATAGACATGGTTTGCATAGATATATCTAGGAATATGGAAAAAGATAGATTAATTTTCGTTTAGCAAAAAAATAATTTGGATCGCAGTAGTTGGAAGAGGCTGGTGCAGTTATAGCTTCTGTCGGGTAATTCAAGTCTTTATATTCCTTTCCCCCGTTCGTAACATTTTCTTGACCAATAAGGATAAGACGGTGATCTAGTTTGTTGATTGTCACACTTTAAAGAAGTGACTGCATGCAAATGAATTCAGCTGAGACAGTCCATTGATTTAAATATTATTTATTCTTTCTTCAACTTATAAACGGCAGTATAAAATACAAAACTAGTAACATCTAACGAGTAAGAGTTTCCGTTCCAGTGAGATTAGTCCTTCAGGGGATGTTCCAACATCTTGTGTAGTAATGGAGATATATTTCGATCATGCTCTTTCTCCCGTAAACCCAAATTATACATGGATCTCCAAAAACAGTAAAGTTGGTAAGGTATTTCCCACACTTATGAACCATTTCTATATCATGCGGAGCTTGTCAAATCATTGTGAATGATTTCACAAGGGGAATCATTAGTATAGCTTAAGTTCCTTCCATATGTTTTATGATGAAAGTTACTCAGCTGCAAGCACATTCGATGAACATCGGTTCCTTGGAGATATACTGAATTTACCGTGTTCTCAGCTGCAAGATAGGCAATTTGTAGTAGATTTCACGTCTTACCATGGAGTTCCACTCTACAGAGCATGAGCACTCTCCATGCACTTGCTTGGGCACCCATGACAAGGCATAACCTCATCGTTTGGTCCTTCTCAAGGCAACAAATTTTCTTTCTAAGTGAAGTAGAAGAGAGTGCTTGGAGAGAACAAAAGGCAGGCAAATGCAAGTGTTGACGTCATTGAACTAATTAGTCAGTAATGTATTTTCTATTTCTATCTAGTTCCTATGTTAGCTATTCCTAGTTGTAAGCCTTGTATATTTAGGAGTCATGTTAAGGACTATTACCTAATTGTCATCTACTGAACCCTAGAGTTTCACACTATAAGAAAGATTATATTTCTAAGTTTCTAACATACTACAGGCTCGAGCTTCAAGGTGTGCATTGGCCATTAAAGAAAGATTTATATGATGACAGAGCCATTAAAAGAAGCGGACAAGTAAATTATGGTTCATTACTGAGTGACAACTATTTGATCATGACACGGATGACCAATAGCATCGAACACAACATCGCAACCAATCTCATGCAGAAGGAGACGACCAATGATAGTGAGATGACCTGGCACATATGTATTCTCAATATACGACCAAATCAGGTCTAACAAATATCTACAATAAATCTGGACCGTATCTCTGGGAGATTCCTCGATTGTAGAATACTACGAGTAAATCATCGATCTGCATAAGGAACTCACCATCATCTAACCAGCATGTTGTCCCAAATAGGTGGAAGAATGATCTGAGTGGCAAGTTCACAGGTTCTTTATTAGATTATATCCTCGCTATCAGGCAGTGAAGGATTGATTCCTCACATCTGATAATATTCATTCCATCGAGGTCATTTATGGTCGCTTGCAACCATGGACGGCCATATCGCGATATATCGTCGATATATCGGCGATATATCGATATCGACAGGTCACCGATATATCGCCGATATGGACGATATCGGGTATCGACAGGCTAAATCAACTTGCTGGATACGGGATGTCGGCGATATGCGTCGATATATCGCCGATATATCGGTATCAACATTGTATCGATATGTTGTCGATATCGATATGTCCTTCCATGCTTGCAACAACTCGAGAATTCTATAGGACAGACGAGTCCTACTCAAATTGTGGAGGTAACCTCCTTTCTTGTGACATCCGGGCGTGGATGATCTGAGTGAAAAGTGTACATGTTCTTTACTGGACTATATCCTCGCTATCATGTGGTGAAGGATCAATTCCTCGCATCTGATATTATTCCTTCCAGCAAGGATATTTATGGTTCATTGTGGCAACTCCAGAATTCTATTGACAGACAAGTCATACTCAGGCAGTGGAGAACACTGCCTTATGAGATCCGGACGTGCTGGTTGTTACACTTCTCGAAGTGGCCAAGGTCGCGACTCTGGTCGTGATCGTGGTTGTACCTACCTCCCTTGCAATCACTAGTACAGGTCAGACATCACTGTGACAGGTATTGGGCAAAGCTTTGCAGGCCTCTGCAGACTAATTTCACATCATCTTCCGATTATTATGTATTTGTGATGAGATGAACCCTGATCATGGGCCGACGAGATAGATTATCCAACTTTCTGCTACAAGCTACTCATGGATCATGCAGCTTGTACAGAGCTATCCTACTCCAGATAGTATTCCTACTGTGAACCTAACTACACTCTCAACTATCGTAGCCAACTCTTCTTTTGCCACTGAACCACCATAGATAATTGACTCGGGCACGTCTACTTACTTGGTTGATTTACTATGAAGTCTATTAGCGCTTAGCCAATGATGCATATTCACTAATCACTATCATTGGGACTATGGAATTTTCATCTAGACTCAGGTTATTGAAGATTTTGGTGATCCTGACTTCCTTTGAGCTTACTATCTAAACATAGACTATGTTTGCAGTTAAACCGCATAGTGATTTTTTACGGGTGCTTTTGTTTTTCAAGACAACTAGACGATACAAATCTTTGGTAGGAAGGGGCAATGAGAAGATTGGGTTATAGCCTATACTACCTTGATATCCCTGTGAATTCTATTTTGGTAGGAAGGGGCAATGAGAAGATTGGGTTTTTCACTCGTGTGGCACTTATGTCTTGGTTTTCCTTCTGCCAGAGTTCCTCTCTCAAATGTTTCCTGAACTGACCTGACGCTTAAATGCTATTCGACAATCTGCCCCTGCAAGTTCGCAATACTCCTATACGTTGACTTCCAACAATATATCTAGTAAGTAGAGTGATCGAGGAGGCCTTCTCTATAGTTCCGACTACCGAAGTTTTCGTCGACAAAATCCAAAGCTTAACTAGAAATCTCTTTCCTTGGAAATAGAATATAATAGGCGCAACGGGATAAGAAGCTAGATATCTCCTCTGAGACTTTTCACTGCTCTAACCTCGTGAACATCCTAAGCTACTTAATGCCCTTACCATCCGCCTCTCTCTCACTCCATATCCCTCTGTCCTTCGGCTCCTAGCCTCTGGAATTCTCGTACCCTCGATAGCCGAACTATACATATTATTCGGGATGTCTCAAATTCATCATGCAATTATGTGTGGCCTATTTTGATAAAACCGTCGGATTAGCCAGGTTGAACATGTCAGTTTAGTTAACAGAATCAAGCTTCTTTTCCTGATAGGTCTGAGCCTCATCACACCGTGCCTTTTTCTTTAGTTCATTCATTGTGTATTTGGGGGACATGCCTAGTCCTTACTATGGGTAATCACTAATACTTTGTTATTTTTGTTGAAGATTATATCATATCTTCTTGGATGTATTTAATAAAATTGCCAGGTCCTTTTTTGAGTTTATAAAACCATCCTCCTATCACATAAAAATTTTCAGACTTGACAATGCTCTTGAGTTTATTCAACAGGACTAGATTGCCTTCTTTGTGGCTCAATGTACTCTTCACCAGACTTTCTGTCTGTACACCTCACAACAGAACAGGGTGACGGAAAGGAAATTTTGTCTTCTTTTAGACATTGCCCACACCCTCCATACTGACATGAAGGTCCCTAAAACCTTTCGGGTGATGCCATTCTATTACATACATCATCAATCAGGCATCTTTTCTGTTTTCAATGGGGATAATTACGTTCTCCCTTTTCTATAAAGATGAGGAACCTTTCCCTCTGTTGTTAAGGATCTTTGATTGTACTACTTCTATTCATAACTTCCATAATTCAAATAAATTATATGTTCGTGCAATCAAATTCGTCTTCCTTGGATATTGTCGACTCAAAAGGGATGTATAAGTAATGACTCCACTAGTCAGCATTACTAGTTTCCGCTAATATAACCTCTATTTAATAGATCGGTTACTTCTCTAAGTATGTCAGTAAGATTCCTTTGGAGTTCCCTTCACCTCTCCATGTCTAAAAAATGAACACCTAATAGAACAAAAGTTGATTCCTTTGTATGTTTCCTCTCTTGCAGGATGATGAGCCTTCATCAAGTGACCTCAGTACTGCAAATTTGGATGCTCCCCGAGAACTTCTCATTGCGCTATGAAAGTTCAAAAGATAATATACGCTACATAGGGATGAGCATTGGGTAGGGTCGGTCCAGCCCGATGCCCGACTCGATAAAACCTGAGCCCGAACGATAAATGGGCGGGCTTGGGCTTGATTTTTGGCCCGATCCAATTTTCAGGCCGGGTTCGGGCAAGCTTGGTCCCGAGCCCGAAGCCCGTGGGCCGGCCCGAGTATAGGCCCAAGTGTAGGCCCGTATATAAGCTTGATGTTTTTTCCATTATGCAATTTATGATATCGAATATCATATTTGATCTTCCTTCTTAAATTGCCATTATTCTATGCTATTTAGATATCAACTATGTTCATGTTTTGAAGAAATGCATATTCAATTTGTATATTTACATATTAAATATGTATTATATTCACATAGTAATTTTTTTAATATAGCGGGCCGGCCCGACCCGAGCCCGACCCATGCGGGTCGGGCTCGGGCTTGGGCTGCAATTTCTAAAATTCAACGGGCCTAGGCCTGGCCCGTGAAACCAGGCTCGAGCTGGGCTAGGTTGGGCCCGGCCTGGCCCGACCCGGCCTGATGCTCATCCCTAACGCTACATCCACTGTCACACTTCAACATGTATTCTATCCAGTTAGGAATTTTACATATTCTCTTATAGTGACAATTATTCCTCGATCTCATCAGAGTCATCTTCAAGATCATGATTGGAAACATGCGGATGAAGGGAAGGATGCAAAGGATGCACTTGATTCCAGAGGCACATGGGACCCTTTACCATGTCCATCAAGCGTGACCCATATTGCTTACAAATATGCCTTTACGACCAAACATTTACCTGATGGATTAATCAGCAGATTGAAAGCCACACTATTGGCAAAATGGTTCAATCAGACCCAGTGGCAAGGATATGATCCGTTCGCGCAATTCTATCCATTGTAACTATTAGAGTCCGTGTTCACGAAATTGGCTTATGTGGCCGCATATGCGTGTGTGGCACCTTCAGCGCACCGATTTCATGAAGCCCTCGATTATGCGCCCATGACGCTTATGCGGGCCACGTATGCGGCTGTGCGACCGTATATGCCCACTATGTGCCTGCTTTGGGTTAAATGTGATTTTTTATATGTAAATTTTTTATTGTGATTTTTTTATATGTTTTTTAACCCACCTATTTCATGTTATTGTTCTGAAATGTGTCAAATGTGTGTATGAAATGTGTGTTATAGTATGATTTGTGCCACGTTTTTTATTTGTGCCACGTTTTTTATTGTATGAGGAAATGCGCGAGGAAGAAAAAGAATAGGAATAATGTACCAATAATTTAGCAAACTAATTTAGTCAACTAATAGCTATTTTGTATGAGAAACTGCTTAAGGTGATGTACCAGTTAGAAGATGTCATATTTGGAATGTTAAGCATGTTAAGAGAGCGTAAGGAGGGCCTAAGAAGTGTTGGAAGGAGATTGTTTGAAGGAATCTTAGGTATTTGGATCTAAGCATGGGAATAACCGAAAATAGATTCGAATGGAGGCAAAGAATCTATATAGTCGGCCCTCTTTAATGTGGGACAAGGCTTTCTTGTTGTTGTATATAAGATTTCAACTTGGCCTTTATTCACTTAAATCAAGGATTGGGAGATGAGGTTAAAGTTTTATGTGGCAAGTGGTGGATAAATACAAAAATTACCCTAGTTCCACTAGAAAATACCATGGAATTATGGTCATTACACATGGGGAGGGCAGATCTAAAACATCTCCAAATTTTAGGACACTTTGAGGAAGAGTGCCATGCATTAGATCCTATAAGTATAGCCCAGTATCCTCTTAACCCAAGCCTTATGCTTACCCATATTTTAGCAAAAAATCCTCTTGATTTTTTCAAGAAATCCACTGAGAAGAAGACTGAAAACAAAAATCTGTAAGCAAGCTCCGGTTACGCAACAGTTGACATTGGGATGGTGTGAAGCAAAATAGCCTTTTCAAGAGATGTATCCTAAGCCTTTCTCTGTACAGTAGGCATTTAATATGCATGATATGATGCGTATACTTGGGATTATACTGCATAATTTGTTAAGGGAAAGTTGATGAATTGTATGCGACTTTGGAATCTGGATCACGTGCATTGATGTAGGATTTGGTAATACATTGGAATATAATCTTTTTGAAGTTCTTAGAGAGGGTTGTGTGCTAGTTCTAAGCCAAGGGCAAGAGAGGTAAGACCTTATCAACCTTGAGCCATTTGGATACGATTATTTTTTATTTTTTTTGATGTCTACTTGTAAATGCTAAAATGCATGTGGTAGTAATGAAGATAACGACATGCAAGTTAAGTAATTAATAGAAATTAATGTTAGATGTTTCCTGGTGAAAACATCCTTACATTTTAAGACTCAAAACCTTTTTAAAAGACTTAAAACTGATATAAGTAAAGTAATCGTCTCCCATACGAAGTCTATACAATGTTGATGCCAAACATCAGAAGTAAAGTAATCGTCTCCCATACGAAGATCTCACGAGGGGCCTCTCCTACATGGAAACTATAAGAAAAAGCATCTCTCATACGGAGGTCAACATTGCTTCTCTCATATATGGACCTCAAAGAATGAGTCTTTCGTATATGGATCTCAAGAAGTCAATTCTCTAATATAGGAATCCTGAAGATGGGATTTTTTCGGAGGAGCCACGAGTAGAAATAAATGTATATCATCAACAACAAAGCCTTTTTCCACATTAAGTAGGGTCGACTACATGGATTTCTTGCCTCCATTCAGATTTAACTTAGGTCATTCTCGGGCATAGATCCAAAAAACTAAGATCCCTTTGTATATACTCATTCCAACAATTCTTGGGCATTCCTCGCACTCTCTTCGCCAGCTCAACATCTCAAAACTCGCATCTCCTCACCGGTGCATCAGTTGACCTCCTTTGCAAATGGTCAAACCACCTTAAGCGATTTTCTCGCATCTTATCCTCGATCGGAGCTACACCAACTTTTCTTTTAATTGCATCATTCCGAATTCGATCTTTACATGTGTGGTCACACATCCACCTTAGCACTTTCATTTCTGCTACTGCCATTCTCTGCACGTATCAATGGTTCATTGGCCAACATTCAGATCTGTTGAGCATAGCAGGTCTAACGTTGCTTTGTAAAGCGTTCCTTTGATTTTCAAAGAAATTTTCTTATGGATGAGATATTTATATTTATTATTATCTATTGTTCATTTCTATTTTCTTTCTGTACATTTCATGTAATCAACCCAGGACATTTCTCATATATAAGAGAGCCCTAGGGTCTCTTCTAATGCAAGCAATTCTTTTCCTCCAATATGACATCGGAGCAACGGTCCTAGACGGGATTCCCATATCCCACCAACCCTAAACCTAACCCTACATGCCCCCCTCCCCGCCCCCGTGCGTGCCGTCGGCAACCACCCCCCCCCCCTCGCGTCATGCACCGCCGACAACCCACTGGGCCCCCATGCCCCCACCACGCGTTGCTCAGCCTGCCACGGGGCCTCCCATCAACGCCCAGCGACTGCAGAACCAGTCCCTCCCAAGGCCAGTTCACCCCCGCTTTCGTGGTCCAGCTGCAGCTCGGTCGTTTCTGCAGGCCGATACGGTCCGATTCTGTTTAGATTTCGTGATTTTCAACCTATAAATCACGTCTTCCGACTCTAAACTACAACAATTGCTGAGGATGGTTGTATGAGTTTACAGGTACATCCAATCCTCCACATAGTTGTGTAGACTCACTCAAAGCAGTCTACCCTTCAGTTTTGTTTCAGGTATCAACGTTCTCCTTACCATGCCAGAGAACAAGGGTGACGTTTTTCATCACCCAGTGTCTTCAAGGGCCCGGCTCCCATTGTGAAGATGGATGGAACCAACTACGAGTGGTGGTCCATGAAGTTTCACACCCTGATGCAGTGCCATAACAAGGAGCACATTCTGACGGACTCAGAGCATGCGGACAAAACTGGGGCTAATGCTTCTTGGAAGCAAGACGATGCCTATACTCGTATTTGGCTCTCCGGGACACTTACCACGGAGATTGCCAACGATATTGTCAATCAACCCACAACAAAGGCTGTGTGGGACATCTTAGCAGACACATATGGACAGGCAAAGAATGAGAGCAAGATTCTACAAATGCAGTATGATATTTTTTCGACCAAGCAGAATGGTCGACCTTTTCATGCACACTTCTCACATCTTAGAGGCATGTTTGAGCGTATGTATAGCTTCATGCCTATTACTACCAACACTGAGCAACAGTAGGCATATCAGAATGTCACTATGGCAGGATTTTTCTGTCATCTCTTGACTCTGAGTACGACGCAGCACATACTCAACTACATACTGGAGAGATGATACCTCAAATGGAGGAGGTCTACAAGAGGCTGAGCAGGATCATTACTTCATCTACTATTATGGCTCAGACTCCCTCTGCTATGGCAGCTTCTCGTGGTAGAGGGGGTACATCACAGTTTCACAGGAGAGGACCAAGTGGTCGAGGAGGAGGACGTCAGTGTGGCTCATGTTCACATTACCACCGCCCCGATCATTCTGAGGAGACATTCAATCTGAAGCACAGGTATCATGTGTATGTCTGTGTTGCTGAGCAGACTGAGCCTACTTCTGTTCCTGCTCATGATGTGCTTTTTAATGATATTGTTTCCAGATTGAGAGAGATGATGACTACTTCTACCACTTCGGCTACAGGTTCTTCAGATGTCGCAGCTACTGCCAACGCCTCTTGGAGTTCGTCGGATATTGCTTATGCACTTACCAGTTGTAGCAGTTCAGATTTGTCTGATTGGATCATGAACTCTGGAGCATCTCACCATATGTGTGGCGATCGAGCACAGTTTAGTTCTTACAGGTCTATCTCTCCTACTAGTAGATCAATTGCGATTGCTAATAGGGTTCATCTACCCATTGTTGGTCATGTGGAGATTGTTTTATCTCCCTTGATGCGTCTGCAGAATGTCTTACATGCTCCAGCATTTCAAATGAATCTTTTGTCTATTATCTAGATTACAAAAGATATATATTGTCGTGCTATATCTGATCCTTCTTCTCTTGTGTTTCAGGATATACTCACATTGGATGTGGTCGTGAGCAGAGAGGACTTTACAGACTTGTTCAGCCTCTGTGTGATGGTGTTGTTACTATTCCTTCAGGATATGTTTCTCCTTTAATGTGCCATCTTCGTTTTGGATACCTTTCTCTACAGAAGTTGTGTCATGTTCTACCTCAGATCTCTACTCGTGCTACCTTGGATTGTGAGGGTTGTTAGCTTGGGAAGCACCATCGTTCTTCTTTTTCGAGCTGTCAGAGTCGTCAAAGTAGGCAATCATTTGAGTTGTTTCATTTTGATATCGAGGGTCCTAGTCATGTTCCTGATCATCAGGGACATCGGTTTTATATGGTTATTGTGGATGACTTTTCTAGATTATCTTGGGTGTTCTTGTTAAAACATAAGTCTGAAGCGGGTCATGTCATTAAATCATTTCTTATCGAAGTTAAGAATATCTTTTTTGTTAATGTAAAGTTTAATCGTACTGACAATGCCTTGGAGTTTTCCACTTTACAGATATCTGATTTTCTCTGATCTCTTGGTATTGTTCATCAGACCTCTTGCGCTTATATTTCACAGCAGAATGGTGTTGCTGAACGCAAACACTGTCATCTTTTGGATGTCACGAGGACTCTTTTGATTTAGAGTTGAGCTCCTCCTTCGTTCTGGGATGATGTTGTTCACATTGCTTGCTACTTGGTGAACCGCATGCCTTCCACTAACCTTGGAGAAACAGTTACCTTCTTAATTGTGTTTCCCGAGAAGGACCTATTCTCCCTTACTCCCAAGATTTTTGGGTCTGTGGTATTCATCCACAGTTTCACTCTTAGTCGTGATAAGCTCTCTCCTAAAGTTGTCAAAAGTGTCTTTATTGGTTATTCTCGTACCCAGAAAGGGTATAGATATTTTGATCCTGTAGAGGAAGTATTATGTTAGCGTCGATGCCACATTTTCCGAGTCTATTATGTATTTTCTCCTACAGGTGACAGGTTGTCTGACGCTGATTCTGGTGAGGATGTTTTTGTTCCTCCACCTCTGTTATCTCCACCATCTACACCCCATGTTGAGTCTTAGTCATCTCCACCTCCATCTACCCTGACGCATTTCCTACCACGATTTTACATTCGTAGGTCTTATAGTCGCTTCTCTGCTCATGTGCCTTCCCCATCATCCAACACGCCTCAGGTATGCAATGAACACATTGTTTTTACTGATGGCACTAGAGATTTGAGTACTCCACAAAATACTTCACAGGAGGAGTCGATACCATAAAACAGAGAGGTTGATGACCTGAATGTATCTATTGCCTTGAGGAAGTCACGTCGTCACTGTTTTATACTCTAACTGTGCATGTTTTATTGGACCATCTTTAGGAGGAGTACATGAGGTTTGTTGTGGGATTCTCTGTTGTTACTATCCCACGACCATATTAGGCGGCCGAACAATATAGTAGGCGGTGACTTGTCATGGAGGAGATGGTCGTTGTGCAGTCTCGTGGTATCTAGAGCATTCTTCCTGCTCCTCTAGGTGCCTCTGTTGTGGAGTGCAAATGGATCTTTATGGTAAAGCAACGGGCAGATGGCAGTGTCGATCACTACAAGGCGAGGCTTGTAGCACGTGGGTTTACGTAAACTTATGGGGTGGACTATCAGGATACCTTCTCTCCAATGGCCAGACACTCGATAATGCGTATTCTTCTATTTGTTGTTGTTTGCAGGACTGGTCTCTTTATCAACTCGATGTGAAGAATGCATTTCTATATGACGATCTACAGAAGGACGTATATATGCAGCAGCAGCCAAGATTTACTGCTGAGGGGGGACGTCAGAAGGTGTGTAGGATTCCTAAGGTGATTTACGACATGCAGAGTCCGAGAGCTAGGTACAATAAGCAATCAGAGTTGATAAAGCAATAAGGCTTTGTGCAGTTTACTGCGGATCACTCATTTTTTGTTCATAGGACACAGAGAGGTATTGTTGCTATTCTCGTCTATGTTGATGATATTATTGTCACGGGGGATGATGAACAAGGTATTCAAGCCATCAAGGAGTTCCTAGGTTAGCAGTTTGTGACTAAAGAACTTGGCAATCTTCAATACTTCCTTGGATCAGAGTTCGCCAGGAACCAGTGTGGTCTTGTGATGATCCATAGGAAGTTTGTGACGAATCTTCTTCTAGAGACAAGTATGACAGAAGCTTGCAACTACCCCTATGGATCTGAGTATGATATTATATGATGACGACACTGATGAGGTAGATAAGAGGAGATATAAAGAGCTTGTTGGGAAGCTCATATATGCTACCATCACCAGACAAGACATATCCTTTATTGTGAGCAAGGTTAGTCTGCTTATGGAGCAGTCCAGGAAGGCTCATATGGATGCAGTCTATATGATTTTGAGATATTTTAAGACTTCACCTGGTTCTGGTCTTGTATTCAGTAGAGATACACCTCTTGAGGAGATAGCTTGTGCAGAGGTAGATTATGCAGGTTGCCCTAGAGACATGCAAGGTCTTAAATGTCTGATTTCGGTTTCGTTCGGTAAGTCTGAAAAGAGAAATTTGGTGGAATTTCAGTGAAATGGCCAGAACTTGGAGAAATTATTTGAAATTTCTTGTGTAAAATTAAGATTTCTAATATTCTTTAACCCAACAAAATGAGATAGAAATACACAGTTTTTTTTAATAATAAGATATTAACATGATATATTACATTAAATTTCCATCCAATCGCTCCAACAGTAAAAAAAGTAGAATAGTGCTCAAAATCAAAATCAGATTTGGAACCGAAATAAGAAGTCATAGGTTTCACCTCTTGAATATGAAGAGAATGAGAACACGTGCAATAATAACTGAGAAAAACATAGACCAACAAAGAGAATAGCAAAATGATATCTTATGTAAGAAATTAAAAATTGAAATGATAGCGTAGAACTTGTATCTATTCAAAATACTTTTCAACATAAAAAATATTTATTTTTAGGAATAAAATAAAGCAAATGCATACGCTCACAAACCCAAATCTTTGTAACATGCACGTCTAATAGATGCATAGTATAGTTTGTGATCACAAAATATAACAACTCGACTAATACCAAGAAACTGCATAGCATTCGCAAGCATAATCTATATCCAACCTGATAATAGACAAATACTTACAATCACAATATTTTGAAGGTTGCTAACAACCCCTCACACAACTATTTGTATTCCTTGTAGTAGAGAGAAGCCACTGGAAACTTCATCTATGGCAGGGGAGATTATCGTTTAACGTGTTATTTGGAAAAAAATCAAGCTGGATTCTAAGAGAACCTTGATGTGTTAGCCTAGCATGTAGATGAAGACTACAAATCTGTAACAAAAGCAGCCATACAATCACCTAAGACTTGCCATTAGTTGGAACCTTACACTGCATATCATGTCAAAATTTCGAAAAGAATTGACATGTATAGCAATATCAGGTGAATGCTAAGCATCTGAAACACAAGGGGTTCAAATTTACCACCAAACTAACAACTATGCTTTATACCATAAGGTGAACACCATTATTTGAGACCCAGATCTAGCCATGTACTCCCTAAGATGATGTGAAAGCCACTTAACTATCGTTATAAGTATCATATATCACCAATTTGCAACTTACAGCCTGCAGCAGTTCTGTGATCTTTGTTGATAGATATGGAATCAAACACCAAAAATGGATATCATGTGTCTTCACTCAAAAAAGAGAATGACTGGAACCAAGCAGGTCTTGGCTGGATACAGGACCAAACAAGTTATGGCAGAATCTAAAACCAGTACTTCAGTGATCTTTGTTGGAAAATATGGAACCAAACAGGTTTTGATTGTTAGATTGGACCAATGAGGAGGTTTTTTATGACAGGTTCCCAAGACTTTTTTTGTTGGCAGATAATCTTAATTTAAAGGTGGCAGAGGCCTAGTCCCAAGTTGCATGGACTCCTCTAGACTCTGGTTTCTCGGAACAGAGGATTGCAGATTTTAAAGAATGAGGAGACACTAAACAATGAGGGTACAACGATCAGGTGTGACCATTAGACATTTGGAACTGTGGAAAACTGGCAATTTCAAAGTCAAAAATCTGTCGGAAGCTATCTGCACCCGTAACGTTCGATCATGGAACTTTGACACAGGACTACCAAGAGTAAAGGTCTTCCTATGGCTACTGCGAAAATGTGTGATGACAAAAGTATATAGAGAGAAGAATCCTTAGGTTGCATTCACTTGGTGGGTAACCCTTCCAAAAAAAGGGTTACCCACCAGCTCCCCACCAGGTTACCACCGCCAGTGTGGAACTCTGGGATTGAACAAGCACCGCAAAATTATTTCAAATTTGAGAAGGCATGGCTACTAGAAGAGGGCTTCAAAGAGATGGTGTTAGATCATCGGTCATCTACAATGGTATATGATTCTGTCGTAGCTTGGCTCAAAAGCTGGCTTCTTTCTGCTTGAGACTCCGCATTTACAAGAAAGAGGTTCGTGAAATGAGATGAGCCAAGAAAACAGAAGATGGTGGGGAGATTTGCAGACTGGAAGACAACAGAGACCTCTCGAAGGTGGAGCTGAATGAGAGATCCAAGCTTCAGAAGGTGATTACATTGGAAGACAAAAAATATGTATCGGAGTGGAGACAAGGATCTAAGCAAACTTGACTTAATGAGGGGGATGCAATTACAAAATTTTTCCACGGTGTGGCAAGTAGTTTAAGGAGGAGCAATCGCATTCACTCTATTGTAATAAATGAGAGGCGGTTTGAGGGCGATCGTAACATGGGTGTTGCTTTGGCAGAGTACTTTAGTGACTTTTCCCAGAACTCTTCCAGTAGGCAGTGGAGATGGTCGGGTTTAGGGGCACAATATGTGTTTGAACAACATGCTTTGCACCTTATTCAAAGTATCACCTCCAAACGACGGCTTGGAACCATAATGCAGGCGGAACCCTTGGCCGGGGTTTCCCTGTAGCTTTCTACAGTGAATTCTAGACTTTAGCAGGTAGGGATGTTCCGGAGGTAGCAGAAGAATTCATGAATTGCAACGGTGGTTTTGATTGGTTATATAAGGCTCTACTTTTCCTAATTTCTAAAAAAGATGTGTCTAAGAGGGTAGAGGATTTTAGACCGATTGCACTTTCTAATGCAATTTACCTCATTATAGCAAAAGTTTTGGCTAACAGACAAGGGCGCAAAAAACGATCCAAACGGCCGTTTAAACGACCGTCCAAATGCATGTGGTGCTCGAACGCATTGCTTAATAAAAACGAGTCCATAAACGGGTGGGCGGCATAAACAGCCTAAACGGTCTTTTAACGGTCTTAAGCGACATCTTAAACGACCTTTTAAGAACATGGATCTACTTTCTTCAAAGGATCACCAATATCCATGACTTTTTGGATTCATGCTATGAATTGTAATTGTTTATGTTGTCTATTTTGACATTTGACTATAAATTCTAGTTGTTTATGTTATCTATTTTGACATTTGGATGAAACATTCCTTGAATTTAATATTTGATCTATATTGTGAATCTGTGATTATATTTTTCTTATTTATTTATACTTTTAATAATTATATATATGTAATAATTTCTATTAAGGGATTTTTTACCCGGAAGACTCTATAAACTTTGCTAATTACCTACACAACCTTTGAAACAACATAATCCCCCCCTTGACCCTGTAAACTTCCTCTGTCTTACCCCACAGACCTTGCCATCAACTTTAACTTTATTGGAGTCAATTACTTGAGTTAAACTTGAATTAATCTAACTAAAGAAAAAGAGACGGTGGATCTTCCATCTCCCTCTATCTCTCCTTCCTACTCCTCCCCCCTTCTTCATCCTCTTCTTCTACACATATTTGTGTGAGCACATGAGTGATATCCTCCGTTAGAGGGTAGGATCCTGAAGGTTGAGCTACGACAGAGGAGCTGCAGCTACTCTAGACCATGCCCTGCTACTCCGGACCAATCACTAAAGACGCAGAGAGGCCAGGAGCGCGGGCACTCCACGTGACGGGACCAGGCGATTTTGGGGGATCCCCGGCATCCCCTTGAGGTAGAGCCAGTACTTCTGAAGGTTGCTGGCGACGTTCTCCCGTGTGAGGCCATCGACATTCATGAGCTGCATAATGGTCTTGGGGACGACGTTATGGATGCCCAGCTATCACACCTCCACGAACCACTTGTGGGGCTCCAGAGTCCTCACGAGCCTCGGCTGCTTCAACGCGCACGAGGACTGCACCCCAGAGTCTAGTTCCGCAGGTGGGGAGGAGGAGGAGGAAAGGGAGGATCTATGGAGGTCAAAGGAGGCGAGGAGGTACGGGGGGATGAGAGGGTGGTGGAGGGGGACGAGGTCGGAGGTGGAGGGGAGGCCTTCCACCCACTCGGCCACACGGTAGGATGCGACGTTGTCGTCGGATGCGGCGACCATTGGTGGTGCTGAAGCCTGAGAGGGGATTAGGGTTTCGATGAGGAGGAGGAGGAAGGTGGAAGTGTGAGGAGAAAGGGGTGGAGGTTGAGGGCGGCAGACCAGGAGGAGCCGAGGAGGAGGAGAAGGAGGTCAGGGAGGAGGGAGAGGGTGGTGGCCTGGAGGAGGACGAGGAGGTCGGGGAGGAGGGAGAGGGCGGCAACCTGGAGGAAGAGGAGTTTAGGGTGGAGAGCGAGGGTGGCGACCTGGAAGAGGAGGAGGTCAGGGAATAGAGCGAGGGCGGCAGCCAGGAGGAGGAGAGGGATGTTGGGGAGAAGGGTGAGGGCGCCGAAGGTCGAGGAGGTGAGTAGGTGCGGGGTAGGGAAGGGAGATGAGGAGGATGAAGGGCACTTAATGTAGTTTAAGCGTTAGCAAATTTACAGAGTCAATGAGTGAATTAGGTTGTTTCAAAAATTGTGGAGGTAATTGGCAAAACTTATAGGGTCTGTTGGGTAAAAACCCCATTAATTAATTGAAAAAGCAAAACCGCATAACCCAATTAATTTTCGTTAAACGTCCGCACACCGTTTAATCAATAATCAGTAACCCTACCGATTGAATACTGCATACCACTTTTTGCAACCTTGCTGACATACTCAATGTGGCTATGAACCACATCATTTCGCATGTGCAATATGCTTTTATTCCGGGCAAACAATTTGTCAATGTTGCTTGGAAAAGAAGGAAAACTAAGGATCTGTTGACTAGTGTTTGCGTTTTCTTTGGATTGCTCTAGTTAGAAGAGGGCTCTCCTTATTTGGATCTCTTCGATGAAGAGATGCATTACCACAGCTTCTTACTGGGTATTGGTTAATGATCGACTGAAGGGTGCTTCTTTTGGCCCCAAAGAAGTGTTAGACAGGGTGTCCTCTAGCACATATGCTTTGTCATTGCTACTAATGTGCTTGCATGTATGGTTGATCATGTCACTGCACAGGGTCTGACATCGGGATATAACCACGGTAACATTTCTATCTCGTTGATTCAATATGCAGGTGGCACGATTTTTTATAGAAGGTGATCACATTCAAGCAAAGGGGATGGCGCTTACTTAGGAGAACTTTGATGAGCTCTCTGGTTTGAATATCAACCGTTATAAATCAATGGTTGGGGTTTTTGGGATATTAGATGCAGATGATCCACCTTATATTAAGGAGTTGCCAATTAGTTACCTTGGTCTCCCCTTAATGTGTGACAAACTGAGAGTTATAGACTTGAGAGTTATAGACTGGCTCCCAGTCATCGAGAAGTTTGAGAGAAAATTATCAGGTTGGAAGGTTACTATTTTTTCTAGAGGTGGGAGGTTGGTGCTACTAAAGGTTGTTCTCGCGGTAATTCAATTTTTTTTTCATGTCATCTCGTCTCCTTCCAGTGGCCATCTGTAGATGTATTGAGAAGATTATGCGTAGGTTTTTTTGGGGAAAATCGAGTCAAGGTGGTTCGGGTGTGCATTTGGTTAGTTGGGAAACAGTTATCTTCTCTAAAGGAAAGATCATTGGAGTGACTCACTTGGAGACTACGAACAAGGCGTTGCTGATAAAATGGATGGCCAGAATTTGGGGAAGGAGTGAGGATATGTGTTGTACGATGATCCGTGATATTTATGGTACTAATGTGTATACACAACCAACCTTCTACTCATCTCCTTTTTGGAAAAGTATCGCCCCATTGATTCCTCATCCTCACGTCCTATTTAGACCCGCCCTAGGTGATGGATGATCCATTGCCTTTTGAACTAACGATTGGACTAATGGTGGACCCCTTGCAACTCAGTACCCACGTTTCTTTGCTCTAGTCGCCAACCGAGAAGCTGCAGTCACTATATGGTGGGAAAATGGGGTGTGGATGCCCAGCTTTGTAGCAGATTTCTCGGAACAACATATGCATGACTTTTTCAAGATGCTTGATGTACTCGCCTGCATCTCTGGCCTTGAAACTGGAAGAGACCATTGGACCTGGAGAACATGAGATTTTACTGTGAAACGTACTTATAAGATTCTGGGTAACTCTGTACCAACCTCCATTGAAGCTATTACCCGTGATTGTCACTTTATATGGATCTTCAAAGTACCAAGTTGTGTTACCGTTTCTCTATGGCTGATGCGTATAGGATGTATTCTGACTAGAAACAGATGCGTCAAATTTTTTCTTAGTATTTCATAGTTGTGCCCACTCTACAATGAAGAGGTGGAGACAGTTTACATTTTTTCACATGTGAGAAGACGTTGAATGTTTGGGAAGATTCTATACTCACCTGGACAAATTTACAAAATCTAGAAAGCTTTTGGGAATCGGAATAAACTACATCCAAATAGAGATATGCTATTTCCCTTAGTAGTAATATGGGCTATCTTGCAGGCGTGTAATGGTGCTATTTTTTCTACACAATGTCTTTACATGGAAAATGAATTTCTCATGCCAAAACTCTTAAGTAGTCTTGGTCGTTGTAGGTATTCTCTTTCCCTTATAGTTTAATATATCTTGAGACACCTTAGCATGTTTCCCCCTTTTTTGATCTCAAAAAAATCCACTACTCTACTCGCAGACCCCATCAATTATCTCTCTTCTTTCAATCAAATACCTATTAATACATCATTTCTTTATCTCATTTAATTCGGTGGGGTCCACTCTCTCTACATTCTCTATCTTCTTCTCCTTCTATTTAAATAAAAATTATTATATTATCAGCTTATCATCTAAAATTAAAAAATAATCAAAATCTAATTATTATCCAAACTCCTATGAAAGTAACATCAAAACTACCCCTTCCAACAACTACTTCACCATCCAAACAACAAAACAAACAACCTATCCACCATCTTGCTCCTCCAAAAAAAGGGGTTACCCGTCCACCAGTTTACCCATTCATCCAAACATGCCATAAGGTTATGCCACAAATATTGATGTAACGTGTCCAAGTCCAAGATGCTTAGAGATCCCAGAGGATGTGAAACATATGTTCTTCACATAAAGGAGGTCTGGTCTGAGGTGGTGATTGCAAGCTCGAACAAGGAAAGAATTAGGTCATTGGTGATTGTTTGAACTCTATGCGTGATGCGGAACCGCTTTTCTGCCATGAAATATTCGTGTGGAAGATGTGCCAGACGGTCCCTGTTAAGAGTTGTTTTCCTTATTTTCAGAAAATAAGAATAAATTTGGGTGTGCAACACTTTAGGTGCCTACCCTTCTCCTAAAAAGGAAAAGGAGAATGATTAAAGTGTAGGTCGTTACAACCATGGACTCTGTATCTATTTGACTCAAAAAAGATATAAAGCCTACGAGCCTGAGTTCATTCAAATAGTGGATTTCCGGATGTTAGAAGTTAGAAGGACGCAGAATTAAACCATATCCAAAGTTCTAACGGAGGGTGGATGACTGTTATATGTGAGCAACATTGACTCGTTAAGTCACACCAGACGTAGTCAAGGAGGGGGTAACCAAAAAATAACAATCTGCCTTTAAGATCTTCCAGACAATACCTGGTCTCCTAATCTCTGTGAACCATGCCTGTCATCATGTTGGTTGATTTTCGGTAATATGTTGGATATCCATAACAACTACATTATTATGGCCACACCACTATTGGAGAATTATTTCATGTGTATCCATTACAGTTTGTTTCAGATTTTTCCCTGTCTGCATCATCACACGATGATATATCATAATAAGAAATTTATCACTTTTCACGATGATATATATATGTGCTAAGAGAATATTCTAACAAGTAGTTTCGTATAAGAATGAAGAAATGAGAAAGAACAAAGGTTGCCACGTTATGTTCAAAACAGTTCAGACCCTAGGACTTTTCAGTCCTCATACCATGCCTCACTATTTCCATAAACCCCGTATTTCATGGATACCAGATGCTTAACACCTACATGATTGCATTCATAACTTAGTCCATTCACGGGAAAGGAGCCATATAATGTTCCCTGCAGATTCAAGTTGAAAAAAAGGCACAAAATACCTAAAACCTGGAGCATACTGCACCTGTTCTTCTCAGCGGCAAAATCTGGAATATCTTTTAAAAGTGCACGACTACCAAGCCTTTCATGTTAAATTTCACTCATTGCATCTTTAACCAATGACTTAGGGAGAATGTTAGGATTAAAAGATATTTTAGAAGGTTCACTTGGATACTCCACTAAATATGTATTCATCGGGTACAAATATAAAATTCTTAAGCCGAATGAGGTGTTTTCCTCGGAATCAAGGCAAGAGGCGTTTTCCTCGGAATCAAGGCAAGGCGTAGCCTCGAGGCGTAAGCCTCAGTTTATAGAGAAAAATATGCATAAAACTAAATACATGTCGATGTAAATATATGTCTATGCCCAACATACAATACTTAACACTATAACATATGATGAAACAATATAGACGAGATTACCATAAGAAAAGATAGAACTTGACATGTTTTTCTATACAATTTCATCCAATCAAAGAGGGATTCATTGTTTATAAATATTGTGAAAGAATTAAACAATACATATATATCTTCAAAATATTATTGTAATTAAAAGTACAATTAAACATGTGTCAAAGAAACTTATGTTATGTGTCAAATATAAGACAGTATGAGAAACCGTGAATCCTATCCATTTCATTTTGCTCATACAATGAAAAGCTCGTTGAGTTATGAAATTATGAACACGAAAGAAACATCAGATTTAGGCAGTCATCATGTATAATTATTATTGAAGTATTTTGAGTGTATAAATATTATTCTGTAATGCGATGGTGTATGTAATTATATCAGTAAACCCTAGACTCATTTCTATATAAGGAAGTCATATTCAATGAGAAAGAGTAGGAATTTTTTATCCCTTTTATCATTTTCCAAGATGGTAGCAGAGCCCTAGAGAGGGGCTCCCTCTCTCTCCAGAGTCCCATGTGACGGTGTGACCTAACCACGAGCGCCACCATCACTCCCCCATCCATAGCTGCCAACCACGAGCACCTCCTCTCCATAACCGCCAACCACTAAGATCACCTCCCCGAATCGCTCCTCTCATCCGCCGCCAACCATCTTCATCAACGAACCTGACACCTTCCACGACCCCACTGCGGCTGCCAACCCAACCACCCACGAAATCTTCCAACCACCTTCAATAACACCACCAACCACCTTTTGCTACCAGCAAAGAGGACCATCGGATGCCTACGGCACCTACTCCGACTCTAGCACCCTCCAGAGCAATTCTTGGAGCTCTACCTACCCACTTGGGGCACCACCATTCACCTCCGGAGCAACCTCCAGCACTCCCTAGTGCCTTCAACTATCGGTGCTCCTTACCGCACCTCGAAGAGCCAAAATTGTGGTTGTCCAGATATGTGATGTCCTCGGTTTGCATATTCTTTCCCTGTTTCGAAGCCGATGCGACTATTAACTTTGTTGTGTGCACCATAATGCAGTTTTCTCTTGATTCTCAAGGAAGACATCATGACCTAGAATTCATAGTCATGTAGTCTAGTTTATTGGACTTTTTGTTCATGTTGCATACGGTGCAAATGTTGCGATTGATCAGTTTGATATATATCGTGAAGTATGTCTGAGGTAGTAGATTCCTCTACTCAAGAACGAGCGATGAAGAACCTGTTTTTTGGTATCATTAACAAGTTGGATGGTACGAACTATGTGCTATGGTCTTAGTCTCTTCTGAATGTCACAGTCACAGAAGGACATGACAAAGAGCACATCATCACTAAAGAGGAACCAACTGAGAAAATACGAACAAATACGACATGGAAGAATGACAATGCCATGGTTAAGGCATGGATTATGAGTAGTTGCATCTCACGAATTGCAAATGACATTGTGCATTACAAGACGGCTAAGTTTATGTGAGATAATCTCCGCAAAACAAACTCTGGGGAGAAGAACTATGCCAAAATCCTCCAGACATGTATCGATATGTCTCAATTGAAATAAAATGACCGACCTCTTGCTAGATTCTATTCAATATTGAATTCCGGGATCCAAAGTTGAACTCCCACATGCCTATATGTACTTGTCCAACCCAGATTACCTCCGGGTCTCAATTAATGGTTGGGCTTTTTCTTAGAGTGCTAAACCCTCTCTATGAAGACGTTAGAGCCCAAATGATCATTGTCTCTAAGATTCTGTTTATGGAAGGAGCCGTCAGTAGGCTTAGTTGGCTATTTAATCCACTCCGGTAGAGACTCGTGTTGAGACCACATTAGTTATGGCAGTTCCTTCAGGCAGTGGCCAAGGGACTTTCATTCAAGGGGACGAGGTCGGGATTTCGGGTGTGGGAATCCCCCGTATACCTTTTGTGGATGTATAGGCCACACTGAAGACCGTTTTTGGGGGAAGCAAGGAAGACCCTGATGGCAAATCACGCCATTCCAGCGTAAGATGATATTTCATCGAGAATATCCAAAGCATAATATGAGGAGTTGATTAGTCAGCATGGGATTGCATCGCAACCGTCCTCTTCAGGAGCTACTGCAGGCACTACTTCTACTGACGTGGCTATATTCGTCAATCCCTCAGGTATATCTACAGTGTGTTATGCACGTAGGGTTTCATCTAGTTCTTCTGAGTGGTTGGTAGAATCTGACACATCAAGACACATCAGTGGCAACAAAGAATCAGTTTGCCATACTTTGAGAGGTTGCACCAAGTTGTACCATAGTTGAGGCAGATGGCATATTATCCCCTATTGCTGGACAGGGGGAAGTCCAAGTGGCTCCAAATAGTCTGTTGAATAATGTTCTTCTAACTCCTGAATTTCCTATAATTGTTATCTGTATCCGGAATTACTAAGGAGCTTAATTGTCAAGTCGTTTTTAATCTAGTGTCTTGTATTTTAGGATATGCTGACGGACTAGGTGATTGATGGTGGCCGTGAAGAATGGGGTATGTACCACTTGATGCAATCTCCTTTTGAGGGTCACGTTTCTACATCTACTAAAGAATTTGTTCATACATAGCACTTGCATCTTGGTCATCTACCTCTATCAAAACTAAGAAGAATTCCGCCCCAAATTCTGGCCTCCACATCACTCCAATATGAAGCTTATCAACTTGGAAAGAATCATAGGCGTTTATTTCCAAGTCGTCATGATCATCTAAGCAAATTTGATCTAGTACATTTTGGTATATGGGGGCCTAGTCGAGTACCACAACATTCAGGACATCGGTTCTATCTTTTTGATGTTGATTACTTTACTCGTGTTTCATGTATCTTTCGTTTGAAGTCAAAATCTAAAGTCGGTACTATCATGAAGAATTTTTTATGGAAATGAAAAATGTGTTTGGTTTCTATGTCAAGACTATTTGTACTGATAATGATCTTGATTTCATGCCTCAAATTTCAGCGAAATTTGGTCAAATTTTTGTCGAATATCGATATCATGTCGAAATCAAAATTTGACCTAAATGGCCGAAATGACAGAAATATGGGGGATGTAGTACAAAAAACGACCGAAGTGACCGAAATTTCGGTCAAAATTCGACCGAAATTCCATTTCAGTCAGTCACCGAAATGGTGACCGAAACCGACATTTAGGGCCTTGCTTGATTTTTGCAATCAATATCTTAGTTCTTTTCAGACTAAGCATGGGATCATCCACCAAACATCCTGTCTATATACCTCCCGACAAAATAGTGTGGTCGAAGGAAAGCACCGTCATATCCTTGATGTGGATCACATTTACTGGCTTGATGTGCCATTCCTCTTTTTAGGGGTGGCGATGTCCTCACAACCACATATCTAATAAATCGTATGCCGTCCACCATATTGAAAGAGCACACATTGTATTCTCTTCCAAGAAAAGAACATATTCCATGTTCTACCTAAAATCTTTGGCACGCCTCTTTTGTCCGCATTCATTCTCCATGCCACGACAAGCTCTCTCCCCTAACTATGAAATGTGTCTTTATAGGCTATTCTAGAACCCAATAAGGGTACCGGTATTATAATCGGGTACATCATTAGTACCATGTTAGTGCAGATGTGACATTCTTTGAGTATATGCAGTACTATTCCACCTCCAGTTTCCGGGTTGTCTTCTGATGACATAGAGATTACGAGTTACTTGTGCCATCGCCTCACAATAGGTCTCCAACTCAGAACACTCACATCGATGAGAGTCAAAATTTTCAATTGGTGTATACTCGTGGGATAGCAACCCCTCTTATCACACCAGCGCCTGATCCCAAGGTATGTCAAGATAAGAACATTGATGAAATTGAATTTTAGGATAACTGATACATGCGAACAGGTTGTTGAGAAGGAGATTCAAGACTCCCAAGGTCATTCTGATATGCCCATAGATCTTTGAAAAGGAAAACATACATATATGCTACATCCTATCTCCGACCATGTGTCCACAGGGAGATTGTCGGAGTAGTATAAGACCTTTCTAGTTGCTCTTTTGACTATACCATTCCTTCAACTTATCAAGAGGCATTATTAGTTCATGAAGGGAATGCGGTTACGAAGGAAGAAATGAAGACTCTTCGGTCCAGGAATACATGGCAACTAGTTGATCCCCCAAAACATACAACTATCGTAGACAGCATGTGGGTTTTTACTACCAAACATCTCCCAGATTGTTCGGTGGAACGTTATAAGGCTCGACTAGTAGCAAAGAGGTACACTAAGACCTATGGTATGGATTACCTTGACATCTTTTCACCAATGGCTCGCCTCCTTATGATGAGTATCCTTATTTCCATTGATGTCCAGCTCTCCTAGCCACTTTACCAGCTGGATGTAAAAATGCATTTCTATATGGAGATATAAACGAAGAAGTTTATATGCAACAACCTCCTAGTTTTGAGACCAATGGGGAGTATCAGAAGGTGTGCAGACTCCACAAAGCCATGGTCTCAAACAAAGGCTCGGAGCCTGGTTTCAAAAATTGTTCGATAATGTGTCAAAGGTTGCCTTCATTCGCTCTGCAGCAGATCATTCTCTATTTGTCAAAAAAATAGAAAAAGGGATAGTTGCTATGTTAGTCTATCTTGATGAAATAAGTCTAACCAAGAATGATACCGACGGCATAATAGATACCAAAAGGTATCTTGCGAAATAGTTTGTCACCAAAGATTTGGGAGAGCTTCATTATTTTTTGGGCATCAAAGTCGCAAGAAATATTGATGGATTGATTCTATCACAGCATAAACATGTTGGAGACAAGAATATTAGGGGTTAAACCAGCATCTATTCCTATGGATCCAAGTGCATGAATGTATGAAGACTCCCCGATGTATGTTGATGCAAACCAATACAGGCGCCTGGTGGGAAAACTCATGTATGGTATCATCACTAGACATGATATCTCCTTCGATGTTAACCAGGCAAGTCATCTTATGGCCAAACCGTACCAAGTACAGCGGGATGCTCTTTTGATGATCTTAAGATACTTAAAATCTGCTAAAGAGAAAGGCATGTTATTCACATGCAAGGTTCGAAAAAACGAAAGGCAGAACGAGGCATTTTCCCTATAAGCGAGGCGAGGCGTAGCCTCGAGGCGGTCGAGGTGTAAGCCTCAGTTTTGTATAGAAAAAAATTATAAAATATATAATAAATATATTTATTGATGAAATAATATATTATGACAAACATATAGTATATTATGATGATATTATGAAGATAAGAACATGAAAAAAGGATATGTCAATGACTCAATGCCATAAACCTTTCTAAATTTCTACCTAATCAAAAGGAAATCATTGGTTATAACTTATAACTATCGCTAAAAAATTATCTAAAAGGGATTGGCTATAGTTGTCATTATAAATATCCAAGTTGTTGATATGAATCATATGATTTGAATCCTAACTATATGTTCTACTATACCCAGATGAAGAACGGTTGTATGAATCCCCCCTGTTGCACCATACCCTACCAGAACGGGGGTCTCGCTGCACCATCCCCCAAAATTTTTTTCTTATATGAGTATTCGAATTCATATACACATTTTTATACGTTTAAGGATGTAATAGTAAGCGTTCACTAAAATAATTTGGCATGTTAATGGTAAATATGAAGGGATTTTTACCCGGCAAACCTTATAAAGTTTTTAAATTACCTCTACGACCTTTTAAACAACGTAAATACCACATTGACCTGTAAATTACCCCAAGAAAACTCACAAGCTTCAATCGGATTAACCACAGGGTTCATGCGGTAAGAGTTGGCAATTTTACGAGGTCGAGGGGGGAATTATGTTATTTCAAAGGTCGTGGAGGTAATTGACAAAGTTTATACGATCTGCCAGGTAAAAATCCCAAATATGAATATGAAAGAGGTCAAATTCAAGCATATGAATATGAAAGAGGTCAAAATTAAACATTCATTTTGCAAAAATTAATAGATAGACATAATTAATAGTAAATATGATGCAGTTTGCCGAAATAGTTACACATAATTAATAGTAGATATGGAGTTATGGGTATGAAAGAAACATCAGATTTAGGCATTTAACTTGTATAATCATTATCAAGCATCTATTTATAAGCTTCTCAAACCACCACTAAACTATTAAAATCATACAAAAAATCTTCAAAAAAAAAATAAAAACACCTCGGAAAATGCCTCGACCGCCTCGTGCTACGCCTCAGCCACTCGAGGTGCACGCCTCACTGGACAAGGCCGAGGCGCACGCCTCGAGGCTAAAAAGGCCTGCCTCGCCTCGAGGCGTGTACGCCTCGACCGCCTCGAGGCACGCCTTATAATACCATGTTCACATGTAGAAAGACACTTGATATTATGCCATATTCCGATGACGACTATGCATGGTGTCCCAATGATTGGAAATCTACTATTGGTTACTGCGCATATCTTGGTGGTAACCTAGTCACATGGAGAAGCAAGAAACAAGCAGCAGTTGTCAGATCCAAGGTAGAATATGAATATAGAGCAATCGCCCAAGCTACCACCAAACTAATGTAGATTAAATATGTTCTCAAGGATTTACACTTGCCAGATCTGAGTCCTATGATCATGCGGTGTGACAATATTGTTGCAATGTTCATTGCAAATAATCCCAATTTCCATGGCCGTACCAAATATGTGGAGGTAGATCGTCATTACATAAGGGATATGATTCAACAAGGAAACAACAAGACAGAGTCAAATACTTCATAAGACCAAACAGCTGACATCTTCACCAAGTCGCTCACCGGGTCCATATTCACTAGATGTCTCCAAACTGGGCATGATGGGCATCTATGCTCTAACTTGAGGGGGAGTATTGAAGAATTTTGAGCTACGAATATTATTCTATAATGTGAGGGTATTTATGTTATTGTTTCAGTCAACCCTAGACTCTCTTCTATACAAGGGAGATCTATTCAATGAGAAAATGTAAAAGAAATTTATCCTTTTAATCATTTTACAAGAATTATCATCCTAAACAAGCAGGTATTTATAAGCTTCTCAAGCTACCAAGTGAACCATTAAAATCATCAATAAAAATGCTCCAAAAAAAACAAAAATGCCTCACAAAACACCTCGATCAACTCGAGGAGTACCGCCTCAAGGCTACACCTCAACCACCTGAGGGACACGCCTCAATGGAATGGACAGATGTGCATGCTTGAGGTTAAATGAGACGAGGCATACGCATCGACCGTCTTGAAGCTAGATTTCGTATACCATGATCGCAAGTTGAATGCAGAAACCAGACTGAGAAGTGCCTCACAAGACTGAAGCACTAGGGAACCCACAGCTGCATTTTAGATGGTCTGATGAGATGCTGAAAGATGCTTATGTAAGAAGATTTTTTACCATAACCGCATCCACAAGGGACATGACGGCAAAGACTTGAACTTCAACTTAATAATGTCAGATATGAACCAAAAGAACGTGGCAGTGATAAGGTTTGCCAAAACAAGTAAGAATATCTTAGGATAACAATATTCGAATACAACCACTGCGAATGCAGAAACCAGAAGTGAAAAGTGTGCCGCGTGACCGCGGCACAGAGGAAAGCCCAACAGCTGCAATTAGATAGACTGATGAGATGCTGAAAGCTGCTGATGTATGAAAATTTTTTACCATGGTTGTGTCCATGTCCACTATAGCAAGGAACATAATGGCAGAGATTTTAATATTAAAAAGCTGTGTGTCCTGTTGGAAATTAAACTTTTTTGCATGGCTATTGAGACGGATAATGGTAATCATGAAATAGAGGAAAATCATGGAGATTAGATTAAGACATCACCTCTTTTTATCATAGCAAGCAGAAGATGTGGAACATCTTATTTGGATCTTTATTTGGCATAAGGTTTGGGATCATGGATTTTTTCTCCAAACAGAAGAAACCCCGAACAATGACTTTTATTATACTTTAATGTCTATGGCATCAGAAATAGGGCGACTTAAACAGGGAAGGCCTTAGAGGTCGAAAATTTAGCAATTGGTGGTCAGGATTATCACGCCTTTGGGGAAGCTCTTATAATCCCAAGCGATATAATTTTAGCTTTTTCTGCTCATTAAATATCAACTATTTCAGTCTCATGTAGCTAGCATTCGGTTTACAAAGAAATTAGTGGCAAGTTGCTAATTAATAGCATGAATATGGATATAAATATTCAGTAAGATATTGATTCAAGTGCACGTTGCATGGATGCTTTAATACGGTAACCTTCATTTTAGGCGAAGCCAGAATTTCTTGATAGTGGAAGGTATAAAAGTTTGTCATTTCACCTGTCTAGTATTATGGTATTGTAAACTTCTATTGACAATATACAATAAAGTGTGGAATTTGGTTAAAACATTTATTTAGAGATATTATACGGGTGATAAGGGAGGCATCTGAGTGCCAAAAGGTTGGTGGCAGAGCACCGTGAACCAAGAATTCAGTGGGCTAGACTTTGTTGCAGCTCATTTGCAGGTTGACCATAAGCCAGGAATATAGCCACTTGGACACTCATAAGACAAAAAAAACAGTTGTTACATCACCAAGCCACAAAAGGAAACATGCCTAAAACAACTGGTCAAGTGAAGCAGATTCGATAATAGTTGTGTGGGTTTATATTAGCACTATATGATACGACACAAAGGCACTTCTGCAACATAATATAGCAATTATACTTATCATTGCTTTCTAATCTAAACGCTTATCAAGATAAGATTCATAGAATGATGTAAGAAACCATTATCTGGAATAAGAGCTTCAAAGGTTCAAAAACCAATTCTGCTTTAAGTACTATAAGTGATACTGAGATGAGTAAATTATTGATCTTTTCCCTGTCAGCAGACAGAAATTCTCAAATGTCTTTATCAATCGAATTAAATTCTAAAAAAAGGAGCGCCCACTTTCCTCATTACAAGGGGCATCTCTCCATTTCGATTCTCTCTCAATGCATATGCATCTATCCAGGGTCCAGTCCTAAGAATAGGTTGTCTTTGCTGCGCCTTTCATTGGTCCTTCATCCCTTATGGCCTCTCTCTTGGCTCCCTCAGAATTAGCTTTTTGCTCTCGCTTATCGCAGTCGTGACTATGCGAAAATGGGGAGTATCCGAAGTTGCTATGCTGTCCGTCTGACATCCAGCAAGGTGAAGCTGCTCCTGTTTACCAAGAGATCTGCTTACGGATCTTTCAGTCATTTCATTGAAAAGGTGAGAGGATGAATCAAATCAACTTTCTTTCGCCTGACCTTCGCTCTATGCTCTGCAACTATATATCTAACAGATTTAAATAGACTAGAGCCATATGTGAATCCTTCTATAATATTCCTGATTCTCGCCTAACCCACGAAGCCAGTCATCTTGCAGCATGACTCCTCGCGCGGTCTTTGGAGTTCTCTGGACAACCTTGAAAAGAAACTATTATAATTGTAAATTGACTAAGCCTTGGGACCTGACTTGAGGGTCATAGAGGTGCTTTTGAGAAAATTTGCAGTGATAGAGAGGCTATTACAAAAACAACCAATTATCAATACAGCCCCATTTATTGGGTATCTTCTTCTTCAGAAGAAACGTTATCCCCGCCACATTTGCATCTGATACAAAAAGAACATATTTCTTCCTTAAACCCCACGGTTATCTTCTGCTCTTCTTCATGCTCATAGAAAATCTTGCCCCTAAATTAGTCTCTCCACAAATATGATTAGCACTTCAGTTCACGAGTTAAATGTCCTCATAATTTGGCCATAAAAGTGATAGACTTTATTTGTTTATAAATCTTCTGCCACTCTATTACCAGAGACACCTGTAAAATAAACGCCCATTGGACATACAAAGAATTCATTTTCCATTTTTTAAGCCAGAAAAGGGGGAAACATGCATTGGTGCCCGTCCCAACATATTATTATAAGGTTTAATAAATTTTACATGTTATATAAGAGCCAAGACCCAAGAAGACGCTTGAAGTGAAAGTAGACATTCTCACAGTAAAAATGTTGTCCCAAAAAAAGGATTACGGGCCGCCCAAATAGCCCACACGACCGCCACCGGGGAGAGGACCTCCTCCTTACATCGATCCTGCGCCCCTGAGAAGGAAGACGAAAAGCAAACAAACGAACTGTGGCTTAGCCAAGGTAGACCTGCCTCAGACCAGACCGGTGTAGAGACAGGGCAGCGAAAGAAAAGGTGCTCCAGCGTCTCAATCTCACTGTCGCACAGAGGACATATGTCGGAAACCACCGTGAACAACTTACTACAAAAATCCCTCGTCAAAATGTGCTTCCGTCTGAAGAACCACATAAAGAAACCAATCCTTTCGGGAAGCCTAAGTTAGCGTTTGGTTCGTAGGTTACCTGCAGGTTAGGGGAGTCTACCCCCCTTAACCCACATCCCCCTCTCTCCCCGTGGGCTCCACTTTATTCTCTTTTTAAAAAATTAAATAAATCAATTTTACATCATCAATCTTATCAAAAAATAATATATTATACCATCATATCATATAAAATTATAAACTACTCAACTTCTACTCCATTTTCCAAACTTCAATACAATCACATCACAATAACTACTCACTTTTTTAAACTCCAATACAATCATATCACCCCAAACCCACTTCTAACCCACCCCCAGTTTAACCCTCTATCCAAACACCAAAACACAAAAACGGGTTACTCTCTACCAGTTTAACCCACCTTACCCCGCAACCAAACACACCGACCAAATCAACTTGCAGTCCCAGATCATACATCAGAAGGAGAAGGGGCGGCCTAGAAATGGCGCCATAAGCCCTTCTAACTGAGAACGGTTTTTCTTTCCACTCCCAATGATCCTCGCCAGATGAAGGTATGCCCTGCTGCCCAAGCGAGTCAAGAAGGCGGAGGAAATCCTCGAGCCGTTGGTCAGAGAATGAGGTTTTGAAAGACGGCATCCAAAATTGACTTGATGGAACCAAAATTTCCCACTTCACTTTCATTTTAATTTTTTTGAAAAACAGAAAAGTGTGTGGGCTCACAATGGGACACACCCAGCATAATGTATTAAAAACCACAGAAGGCTTATGCGGACCAAGTAATAAAGAATGCCCTCGACATGTTCATTACATTAACACCCCCTTGAGAGCCAACCAGATCATTCAAAGAATATCAAGGGACAGCAAACACCAAGTCGGAAAAGTGGAACAAGCACATTCAACAGAGATCCAAAAGCTCCAACACTCGCAAGGTCCATCTAATCGATTGTCAAACCATTCCAGACCTCCCTAACCCTAACATAAATGCATTAGATGAAGAGGTGCTACTCAAGAGAGTCCAAACATCTTTGACAAGTTCCAGCACAGCATTTTGACCTTGAGATTCTTCGTTATCAAGCGGCTCCTAGTAGTCAAAGGAATACCTTCACTGGCAGCGACATTTAGAGCTCCACATAAATTTGTAACACATGTTCCTATCTATGGGGTCAAATATCATGGGGGTGGAGAGAGCCTATATGTCATTTTACAGAGAACGAACACCATGTCCAATAATAATGACCATCAGAAGTCCACCTCCTCAAGAAGGTCAAGATCAGGAAGTCATGAATCATTTCCTATGAGAATCTAATAGTAAAAATAAGGTCCCGATTCCCTTCAAACTACGCCGCTGCCACTAAAAGCTCCACATTTTTCATCAAAGTATAAAACCTCGAAAAAGAACACATAAAGTTCCTTAATCTGGCCAAACTTTCTTCCAAAAACTGAAGGATTCACCAATCTCCAAAACAGTGTTCACGAAATCAGCCGCACGGGCCGCATATGCGGCCGCATATGCCCGTGCGGCATGCAGACCGCACCGATTACTTGAATCAGTGCATTATGCGTCTTCCCCACATATGTGGCCCGCATATGCCCCGCATATCCCGCATATGCCCCACATACTGCTCCAACAGCTCCAACTTTTCAATCTTCTCATTTAGGTCCTTAATTCCGTAACTCTGCCTCTTCATTCAATTGTTAGAATATGACATGCATTTCTATTCAATTGCAATGCATTATACCATTATGTATATGCAATGTTTTTTTCTCATGTATTGTTTTCACGGGTATATGCAATGTATCGTCGAATATTTTTTATATATGTCGATTGAGGTTTTGCTCATATAGTGCATGTATGTGTATTAAAGTTTTATTATTACGAATCATATAATGTGAAGTTTTTATGGTAAATGTTTTTTTGTGATTAAATATGAGGCAACTAAAAGCATATATACACACCCATCTAACATGAACTGTTTTTCTTAGATCTTCTTTAACTCTACTTAGATACATAACTCCAATGGTAATGTTATTCATAGATATATTTTCTATTTTTAAATTAAAAATTAGAAAACCGCTTAGAACCGCATATACCTTGCATATGCCCCCGCATACCGCTTAATCAGTATTCAGTGACCAGTCCGAACGCATACACATACCGCTTTCCCGAACCTTGCTCCAAAAAATGGCTCGTTTTGAAGTAATAACCAAAAGCCCACTTTAAATGCACGACACCATTCCACAACCATGAGGCCTTAAAGACCAAGCCCCCCTTCAATCACCACCCAACAAACATTGACCACTTTATAAGAGGTGCACCCCCAAATGTTGCACCACACCCAGCCATAGAAATCTTCTCTACATGACAAACATCCTCATATAAATATTGACATTGAGTTGAAAAAATGACAGGAATCATATCTTTATAAACGAGAGCATTGGTCTTGAAAAATACCAGTCTTCCTCTTCCTCCCTCAGAATAGCACCCTAAATGACGACCTTGTCCTCCGAACAACGTTCCACACGTTCTAAAATCAATCCCCATTCTCACTACGCAATCCAATACGAGGGCTTTGTAGATGGGCATGGTTGCACAAGGGGTAAAAAGCACTACCAAGCATGCCACGGACAAGTGCTCGTCCATTAAAAAGGACGACGCTCGAATTCATGTTGTTAACTCGTAGCACAAATGCCTCATTACGCCATGAAAAACCAAAAAAAAATATTTGCCGCAAAGGCCAAGTGTTTGCGATCCTCAACGAATAGGCCATCATCGCTCGTGTATTGCAATAGTGGGGAAAACAAGGTAGCATCAAATTCTATGGCTCTAGTAAAACCTATCAATCTCCCTGTGGCATAAATTCCACAATACTTGTAACCAAAACATACATCAGCAACAAACAACGGCATTAGTGGACAATCCTACATAAGACCACACTTCTATTGAATTCATCCACCATAAATGCAAACACTAACTATTATTTAAGACTAAAAAAGAAATAGTAGGAACACATTGCTTCATCCGTGCCACCCACCTCTCAAGGAAACACCCTTCTTCAGGGCCAATTTACAAAAGACTATTGCAATGAATTACAACGAGTTGTGGACCTCACCATTCCAAAGAAATCATGTGTCATGGATGTTTTTGGTGACATTTCGGGGTTGCGGGTTAATAGGGGCAAATCCGTGGTGGTCCCGTTTGATCTTTCCGAGCAGGAGATTCAGGGGCGATGGAAGCGTTTGGTTGCCCGATGGCCACCTTGTCGATCACTTATCTCGGGTTGCCCTTGGTGGCGAGGAGGTCGAAGGTGAAGGACTGCAGATCATTGGTGGAGAGATTGGAGGGGAAGTAGACCGGGTGAAAGATGAGGTTGCTCTCAAAGGGAGGGAAGCTACTGCTTCTGAAGCATGTTCTTTCGGCAGTACCGATTTTTTTCTGCTCTACAAGAGTCATGCCAGCAGGGATGCGGACGAGGATCGAGGCCCTCATGCGGAGATTTTTCTGATCGGATGGGAGGCAAGCCAGGGGGGCATCCATTTGGGATCGTGTGACAGTGCAGAAGAGGAAGGGTGGATTCGGTGTCAGGAGGTTGGGGGAGATGAATAAAGCTATCATGGCTAAATGGACGATGCCATCGATGCGCATTTGAGGGAAGTCAGAGGACCTGATTTGTAAGCTATTGAGGAAGTCGAAGGACATGATTTAACGGGTGTCTGTCTTTGAAGGTTGAGTTGGGATGCATCCCTTTTGCTTTATGGAGGGGTGTTTCGCAAGTGGTGTCGGAGATGGCAAGCAAGCTGAGGCTCTGTATGGGGAATGGAGGGGGATTTCGTTTCTGGATGGATGATTGGATGGGGGAGGGGACCTTGGGGAGCATTTCCCAAGGTTGATGCAGATGGTGGTGGATAAGGCGGTGGTGGTAAGGAAGGTGTGGTTAGAAGGGGTCCAGTCTCTGATTTTTGCGACGGAGCTTTTGGATCGGAGAGTTGAGGAGTTCTTGAGGTTGCAGATCGAGTTGGCGTACGAGGTGGTTCCTACGGTGGGAAGAGATCATTACGTCTGGGGAGATAGCAGATTTTCGGTCAAAAAAACTTACTATTTTTTGTGGCGGAAGGGGTGGAGGTGGAGGATGATGAGGGGATAGACTTACGATTGATATGGAGAAGAAAAGTGCCATACATGATTAAGGTGTTTCTATGGTTGTTCAGGCTTGGGAGGATTCTTATGAAGGAGCGTCGGGGGCTTATGTTGGAGGTGGAGGATGTTTCTTGCGATAGATTCGACTTAGAGGAGGAGGATATGGATCACTTGTTCTTTTGTGAGTTCTCGGCCGAGGTGTGGAACAGGGCGCATATTACCTGGCTTAGTGCACAGGATGTTTCGTACTTTTGGAGGGATATTCGTTCTATTTGCGGGTTTGGACATGAGGACAGTGCACTTGCCTTCGCGGTGGTCCAGGCTAGGGTTGGGCATCGGGCCGGGTTGGGTCGGGTTTGAGTTGGCCCGGTCCAAGCCCATTTAAGTATATGGGCTAATGGGTCGGGCCTAGGTCCATTTTATTTTCAAAATTTAGGCCCAAGCCCAAACCCGGCCCAAACAAAATGGGTCGGGTTCGGGTCGGGCCGGCCCAATTTAACACCTAAGTATACAAATATCGTGTCTTCCATACTTCTTGCATTTGTGTGGTTGTTTCTTATGCATGTGTGCATGTTTAAAACTATAAAGCATGCTAACTAATTTGTGATTTTAACATTAGTTGTATGTTGGAAATAGAAATGTGGTAAAAATATGACGACTTAAACCACCATTCAATTCACCATTACATATTCTATTGTAGATGCGGGCACTATGACCCAATACAGATTGGTTACTTACAGTTGTACATGCTCTGACATTTGAGGACACAGATTCCATTCTTGCATATTAATGTAATAATCTTGTATATTAATGTAATAATATCCTCAATCCACGTCAATGGATATGATTATTAATGTGTGCATTTATTCTACACTCGAATAAGGATATTAAAGTTAGAACATGGTATTTGGAATGAACATGAATATAATTGATATAATTATATCGTACTAGATATGAATATACTTGCTTTAGAATGGGTCGGGCTATCGGGCTAACGGGTTTGGGCCTTCTCAGGCCCAAACCCGGCCCGATAATCAATATGGGCTCATTTTAGGGCCCACGGCCCGCCCACTAAATTTTGAGTTCGGGTTTGGGTCGGGTTTTGGGCCGGGTCGGGCCGGCCCAGCCCAATGCCCAACCCTAGTCCAGGCTATTTGGTGCATGTGGAACAACATGATTTTTTAAGGAACTAGTTTTTATTCTGACAATGTACTGGAACATTGGAAAACGTTATGTAGATCTTGGATTGTGTAATAACCTGTAATTATACGTTATATATTTATACATACTTCTTGAGGTGGGTCCCAACTTGGGAGGCCACCTGCATTTTTCCGCCAAAAAAAAGAAACCATGTGTCTGTCAACTTTCTTATGAAGCAACCACCACCAAAGCTGCCATAAAACTCTCCAAAATGGACCAGGCTTTTTGCATCAATGAAATAATAACCTCAACCATATCACACTAATGGTTCACCAATATCTTGGTAACGATAATGATTCCATAATTAAACAGTTTCAAAGGTTTGAATATCTTGACATGATGTGTAGTGGCCTTCTTTGGTAGAAGAAACAAGATGCTAGGAAGAAATGTAATGAGATCTACTCATGAGCCCCCCCACCCCCTCCAGAACTTCCTAACACCACCCAGCACATCCTCCATGACTAATTCCCATAATTCGTTGAAGAAGAGAACTCGCAAGCTACTCGAACCTGGGGAATCTTTCTACTTCAAAGATTTTAATGATGCCAAGACCGCCCTCTTAAGTCTTAATATCCTTCCTCATTAACCCACATGCAGTCTCTATCAAAAAACGTCACACTCTGTGACTCCTCTACCTCAGTGCACTGCCATCAATCACTCAAATTGCAAGAGATGAGAGAAGCCATGCTAGCCTCAATCTCATGTCTCCACTTCTCCTCATAGCCCACCATCAGATGATTTATTGTGTTCCCCACCTCCTGTCACCAGCAAAAAAAGAAAAATGGCATCTTACTTGCATCATCCTCCTTAAGTCAAACCAATCTAGACCCTTACTTCCAATCCATCTCAATTTTTGCATTCATTATCCCCACCACTCCCTCGCCCTTGCCCCAAACTCCTCCCCCACGAGGCCCCTCTCATTATCTACCTATCAAGATCATATACACCCTTTAATGTTGCATTCCTCACGAAGTGACATTTAACCTCAAACCACATCTATACTGAAGCAAGAATAAATTGAGACTTTTTAATCTGACCCACAGCTTCCGAGTGGCCAAAAACACATCTGAAACACGCCACTGATGCCCAATCACCATCTCATGAAGTCATATTCTATAGATACAACTTCTTGAATTTGAAATAGAATGTGATGTTGCTTGAGTCATCGGACAACTGAAGCAATGGCTTATGGTAAGGGAGGATGTGGGAAAACTTTGACTTGATAGGGAAATCTCTGGCTCTCTACAAAAACAACTGGAGGAAGAAAGCTATAAGATCAAGACCTAGGAGTAGTCAACCACAGTACTTTGCTAAGTGTGACAACAATAAGGAACTCGAAAATCAACAACCCTAGGTTAACAACCATATTAGAGAAATCAGTAGAAAATCAATAACACAAGTTCATCCACCAAATTCAACAAATCATGTAAGCAAAGGTTTTAAAAGCACATTCTTTCGATCGACTGAGGCGAGTTCATCCACCATATTCAACAAATCATGTAAGCAAAGGTTTTCAAAGCACATTCTTTCGATCGACTGAGGCGACAACGTGACATTAGAATCACCACTAATGACGTAAGATCTCACATCCATGAATGAACAAATGACCTCAAATACTTCCGCAATTCAATCCTTAGAGAAGAATCAACCAACATCCAAGATGTAATCATCCGTTTGTCACTAAAGAATCTCTGTTAAAGATTTAGCATCCTCCTAATCAAGGTTTGTAAAAACAAAAGAGGCGGAATGAGGCATTTTCCCTAGAAGCGAGGGGAGGCAAAACCTCGAGGCGGTCAAGGACTCAAGGCGTAAGCCTCAGTTTTATAGAGAAACAACTACAAAAAGTATAACAAATATTTTTATTGCTGAAATAATCTAATCTAACAATCTAATTTGGCCGACACATAATACATAACATTGTAATATATGATGAAATTATGAAGATAAGAACATGAAAAAAGGATATACCAACTCCATAAACCTTTCTATCAAATTTCTACCCAATCAAAAAGAAAATCGTTGGCTATAACTATCGCTAAATATTTATCAAAGAGGGAGCCATTGGCTATAGTTGTTATAAAAGATATCTGAGATGTTGATATGAATCATATGACTTGAATCCTAACCGTGCGTTCTGCTAAAACCCAGTAAAAGAACGATCTGATGTCCCCCTATGTCACCATACTCGAAAAATTTTCTTATACGGATATTTGAATTCTCAAGCATATGAGATTTACATATTCATATATTAAGGGTGTAATATTAAGAGTTCATTGAAATAATCGGACATGCAATATGTTTAAGGGTAATATGAATATGAAAGGGGTAAAATTTAACCATTCATCTTGTATAAATATATCCTCAACAACTAGGCCTTTATAAACATCTGAAACTACCAATAAGATCAATTATTTTCTTTAAAAAATGATCGGTAAATCCCTAACACCTCGGGTACCCCTCGCCCTACCTTACAGCTTCTCCTAGTCTCGACCGCCCTAGAGCATCCAAGGCGCTTGATTTAGCCAGGGGTCCGAGATGCTCGCCTCGAGGCTCTTTAGCTTTGTCTCGTTTTGCCTCGAACACCTTTGTGCCTCGAGGTGCATTTTCAAAACATGTTCCTAATCTATCGATATAAAACTAGTCCGTCGGTAACCAATTGGCACACAATCTATCGATTGCCCCCATGTCGCGGATAAGGAATTTGCACTCCATCCTAATCCAATTTATCTCGTCATACCCCAACTGGCCAATTTACTCTCTCACGAGAGAAAAAAGTTTGTCCCTGAGCATGCACATATCTCCCTATTGTCATCTTCTTTTAATACCCCAACTCTAGGGCATTCCCTGCAGGATCTTTATGGATGAACCGATCTAGGAAATCCACTTGCACAAGCCACCTATGATTGTGAGTTACGTACGAAATCTGTATCATCGACGTCATCGCCCTTGGATGATCTTCACCATGGGTCTCGGTGAAATCATGTTAGGTTGGGTTGTCACTATCTCCACCTTCCAACATCAAAAATAATCCATATTGAGAAATGCATTTGAGTGAAAATCCAGATAAAGACCACCAACTAGAGTAGACAAAGGATGGCATCCCTTAAAGGACAGGGCACCATTGAGAGACAAATGCAACAAAGAGCACAATCGATGCGGCATCAAGAAGATCATTTACGTCTATATCAAAAATCATCCACGTCAAGAAATTTGATGGTAGTGGATATCCAGATAGAGACCAACAATTGGAGTAGATAAAAGAAGGCATCCCCTAACGAATTAGGTGTTTCCAAAAGATAAATGCATCAGAGAGCATAATCGTAAAAGATAAAGACCACCAACTGGAGTAGACAAAGGATGGCATCCCTTAAAGGACAGGGCACCATTGAGAGACAAATGCAACAAAGAGCACAATCGATGCGGCATCAAGAAGATCATTTACGTCTATATCGAAAATCATCCACGTCAAGAAATTTGATGGTGGTGGATATCCAGATAGAGACCAACAATTGGAGTAGATAAAAGAAGGCATCCCCTAACGAATTAGGTGTTTCCAAAAGATAAATGCATCAGAGAGCATAATCGTAAATCGACAAAAAGATTGTGGACATGCGTTCCCTTAAGTCATGCACCAACTGTGAAACGAAGACTTCACCATATTGCCAACAAACGAATCCCACACTGACCACCGAACTACTTTCGTCACCTCATTAAACACATCTTTTGTCATAGTGTCCCACTATATCGCCCACCAACGATCTCTGATCTCTCCTTTTGTTGCACTGCCAGAGTTCCTCTCACTGCCACAAGTGTTACAGAAGTTGATATTCATTATTCGGTATTCAGTTAGAGGGATCACTGAATAAAAAATATTCAACATTCGAGAGAATATTCGGAATTATTTGATTATGCATTTTTAATTATTTTAATATAAAAATTAAATCTAATACATATTCTTATATATTTATACATATATAGTCATCAATCAATAAGAGCTCAAGATTAAAGTATTAATTAATAAGTTACCATATATGAAATGGCTTGCGCTGCTGGATCCAATTTCGCGGCTTTGGAGCCTTTGGCTGGGACGAAATGAAGCTATCTTTGCTCGGCAGCGGTTCTATTTGGAGAATATTCGCTCCACGGCCTCGGGCTTCCTTCGTGACTGGACCTCATTGTAATATGTTTTTTGTTGCGGGGGTAACGCTCTTTGTTTACCCCCTGTACCTTGTTTTGTACTTTCTGCTCTTCCATTCCCCCTTGTAAGTATTTCTTCCTCTTTTTAATGCATTGGGGTGAGCACCTTCGCGTGTGTCCCCCTTTTTTCAGCCTCAAAAAAAGGTTACATATATGAAGCTTTAACATTTGTGGCAAAACGGAAAGTTTAAAAAAAATAAAATTTAAAAAAATCATCAGTCTATTGTAATATTCAGTCGAATATTCGATCGAATACTCGAATATTCAACCTGAATATCCTGGACTACTCGGTTGGACCGAATATTGATCAAATAGCAATATTCTATTCGGTCACCCCACAGAATAAGAATATTCGACCGAATATATGGTCTATTCGATCGAATATTGCAACATGACTGCCACAAGCCACTGTTAGAGCAAGCATGTTACATGTTGCCAACAAACGAATCCCTCGCTGGCCACCATATTACTTTCCTCGCCTCACTAATCACATCTTTCGTTGTAGTGTGTACCATTATGCCACCCACCAACCATCCCTGATATTTTCTCTTTGTTGTATCATCATAGTTCCTCTCACTGTCACAAGCCACCGTCAGAGCAAGCTCGTTGCTAGTGACCCGTCCCCTTGCACCGAAAGCAGACCATGATATCAGAGTAATCCCACATCTGATGCCCCTTTAGCATGCATAAGCAAGTTTTTTCCTCAATGTCGTCCACCAAGAAGAGACATCGGAAAACCTTTTTAGGCAAAAAAAGGGTGAGCACCAAGAAAGTGCTCCAACAAGATTTCCATTAATTAAATAGGGTTACAAAGTCCACGACTTAGAACAGAGGACACGTAATGTGCAAAAATTTCCACATACAGGTGATCATCACAAAACACCATGTCATTCCTAATGAGTCTGATAGACCATATCCATGTGAAGGGATTTAGCAATTAGACCATATCCATGTGAAGGGATTTAGCAGTTCCATAGGCATACCAATATGGGCAAGAGATTCCAAGAACTTATCCAAAAATGAAATGTCCACCCACGGGCAAGAGGTCACATCACAAAACGTCCTCGCATGCTCACAAGTGAGGAAAAGATGCTCCATATCCTCCAGGTTATTGTACAAAAAGAGTGGCATGATGGAAGCATATTGAATCCATGTCATGAGACGACCCCAATGCATGTTCTAAAAAATGCCAATGAAGAACCATCTTTGTTCCAAGACGATTACACGATTGACCATTCGCCATGACGTCCATGAATGGATGACCAACCTCCCTCACCCACATGCTCCTCACCGTCACTCGCTCCTTTTTTCCTCTCTAAGCTCCCTCCCTCACCATTTTGTCCTTCCTCTGTGATCCCTCGCCGATAGTAGTGTTCAATCACGTTCCCAAAAAAAGTTAAAGATACTAAAGATAAATGCTCAAATGAGGTCACCTCTTGTCCGATTTCACCTGAGAACAAACTCAGAAGGATAGGAAGTAAAGTTGGTGTTTTCCCATTACACAAGACTGTGTACCACCAAACAGAACCAGACATTTTACAGACAATGTAAATTAACTTTTTAAGGCTACTGTAAGAAAAAAATGTAAACAGCTTCAGAAAGTCCATTGAGATTGTATATGGAGATTAAGTCACAAAATTATCGCAGCCATCTCCAACTCTTGATGAATACATTGAACTTGAAGTTTTTCATTATATTAAGTTGTCATTTATATATATTATTCATTATTGCTTGCACTGGAACATAGTCCTTAGTTCAAAACATCGAACCAACACCATAGCACCATGGTAGTCAGCAGTTTCTTGCGTGGGGAGAGCCTTAGCACAACAATGGATAAATGAAAAGGCATGTGCATGATTGGCACATCCAGATGAGAAAGTATCCATCAACTTATTCAAGCATTTTATTGTTTATTCCCCAGATCCGCAACACCAAAGATAGGCATAAATAGGGAATAAGAACTGGGAAGAAGGAATACGTGGCGTCCTAGTTACCATACATTTTTTTTGTTGCATAATGTTGGATGATTTAAAAAATGATAAGTTTACTTATTCTAAATCCGGTATTTGGTTTAACGGGTATCTATTGTATGGTGAAGTATGTTGGCCATATTGAGGTATACTTTATGACACGGACAAATATAATGAATAGGCAGTGGCAAGTCATCCGAATTCACCTCAAAGGTACCAGAGATATGTCTCAGAGAACTTATTCCAGAATTCCTACGTTGAGATTTCAGCTGCTGAATACTGTCTGATGCCTACTACGCATAACTGCTGTATCAATGCTCAGCAAAGCCTTATAGTACAAAGTAAGCTCAAAAGTGAAAACCTAAACTAAGGTTGTAAGACCTGCATTCAGGATATCTAATCACCAGACGTTACACGCCCAGCTTTCATCAATATACTTTAATGAAGTGTACAGAATTTCTGGTATTATTGGGAATCAGGCGTAAAGACACATAAAGAAGTGTGTTTAATGCAAATAACAACCTGCTATATCTTTAGTTGCAAATTCATGACAAAAACAAAACAAAAAAAACAAGTAGGTGGAGACGCGCGACCTTTTAAAGAAAGCAATCGCTGCAATGGTTGTGGATGTGTTTAGCTGTATTGTACCATCCCAGATCTTTGCAGCAACCATTGAAGTCGAATTGCCATTTGTAGATTTGCTTTCTCTGTCTAAGCTAACAGTGGGCTGACTAGCAAGGGATCCAGACTGTATAGTAGGCTGGTTACTATGACCAGTCAACATGTTATAATCTTTTGTGCCATGGATGTCCATACTTTTTATCAAATCTTGATCTTGAGTATTAGCAGGAGTGTTGACTGTCCCTAACATTCCTTCAGGCATTCCAACAGTACGCTCGCTTGCAGATCTGGTGTAATCCTGTTGACGAGGATCGCTAGGCATTCTAGAAGAATGGTCATTGGTAGACCTTATCTCATTCATTGTAGGTACGTCACTATCTCCTCTTCAGCAGCACTGACAGAATTTACTATGAAATTGGTTTGGCACAGGAGGGCATTTATAGATCTTGCGAAATCTAAAATATTATTGTTCTTTGCATGTTCAGCTGTAAATTCAGTTTTCTTAAGGTCTTGAATATGAAACTTCTTATCTGGAGCAGCACTATCAGAAAGCAATTCATTTGTCCGAATAGGTTCCTTAGAGGTGATAACAGATGGGTCCATAGACATGTTGCCACCAAGAAATGAAGCAGAATATTTATGATTCATTTCGTCCCTCGAAATAAAGCCTCCCTGGATGTTCCCAGAATTACCAGTAGTGCTGGTGGCCGATTGGGGGTAATTTACCTCAGTTGGTCCTACCACATTATAGGTAAAATGTTGAGAGTAGGGTAACCTGGGAATCTCTACAATTGCAGCATTGTTTGTAGAGGAAGTTTCTTTCTGGGGGAAGCTTTCAGGCATAGGGTTTTTTGTAGTTCCTTTCTGGGAATTTATGTCAAATGACTGTGAACTAGCAGAGTGTCTGTCAATGGAATATACTGAATCTGTCCCACGCTGAGATGTGAAAATGTTTTCTTGGGCTGACTGATAAATTTGATTCCCGAAAGATCCATTGGTTTGGGAATGACTGAACTGAGATCCGCCAAAATTTCCATCAAAAGCAGCGGGTGTATGGACAAAACTGCACGGTGGATTTACATTATGGTTTATGCTTTGCATCGATGAGGGAGCATTTTGAACACTACTGCTCCAATTTAAAACTTCAGCTTTCCTCTTTCTTGATGCATCATCAGCATACAGATCGCTGAAACCATTGTCTATTGACTGCCGGTTTGCATTCATCGTGGGCATACTGGCATCAGGTTTGGTACTATCGTACCTCAGCATCTGACCTGGTGCAGTGTTCTTACCATGTGCATTCCACATCTTGAACAGACAAATGCTGACTGGTTATTACCATGCAAAATCAATTCATCAGCTCCTGGCAAATCTGCATATGGATGATAGTGCATTTCAGAACCGTATAACTAGAGCCAAACTTTAACCCTTGAAGAAGATTATAAAGACCAGTAAACATTATTGTAACACGGTCAACAGTCGGTCATATATTTGTTTTTTTTTCAATCTTTAAAGTACATATTTATTGAATATCTTCGTTTTAAGGCAACCATCTCTTTACGTAGCAGAAATACCCATCAATTAGAAGCTATGTTTGTGTCATCGTGTAGCAGAGACAAACACCAATAAAAATTGAAGATTTCCACGCAAGACAAATCGAATTTAAAGCAAGCATGCATACCTCCAATCTTCCTTCAACCCACCAACCAAATTCTAACCTTAAGCAATGCGTGTTCTAGCAACCTAACAAGGCATTATTGTCATTGGATTATCAATAAGTCTAAGCTGTTCACTGCTACAAAATTACGATTCTTAAGCAGTACATGTTTAGCATCAGGAGGCAAGCAAATTAAACTAATAACCAAAATCCGCAATAATTCTTTAATGGCAACATCTCCGGAAAGCAGCAACTTGATGGTCGCTAAAGAATCTCCATTAGCAGGAAACCTGCAGCTGTTTTATTATCGATCCGATAAATGGGTATCGGAGCTTCTCCGAAGCATCGACCAAAAAAAACAGCAATAAGATTGAAAGCCGCGAGATGTTTCAGCTGCAGATTGCGAGCAATTCAGAGCCTTCACATGATGACCCACCGAAATTTGTAGTGCCACCAAATCCAAGTAAAAACAAAAGAATAGCAGTTGAACGAAGCAAATCGGGTGAAGAGAATAAGAAACGATGGAAGAAAGTGGACTTGAAGCATCAAGATCGTGACGTACACACCTCGAGAAATTGACGAAGAGGAGCGGATGGCGTTGGGGGGCGGAGGTGGGGCGCGGCGGAGAAGTACGTGTTAGGTCTTTTGCGATGAAGGTGGCGGAGGGTTTGAGTTGGGGGATATTGTTCGGGAGTGGGAGGAGGAGTGGCCGATGGATTAGGGCGGAGGGGGTAAACAAGGGGGACGTGAGGTCCAAGAATGCCCCGTTGTTTTTTTTTCCAGTTTGAGGGGTAAATGTAACTAATATATTGCACAAGAAAGGTACAAAAAGCCGCCGGGACGTTACATGGTTATGTCATATGTGTAAACAAAACACAAAAACATAAGGGCATAAGGGTCTGCCCATACAAAATAAATCAATCAAGAAAATAAGATTGACTGGTGAGCGTAGATACATCCTAAGAAATGAGGGAGATGTTTCTTCATGTAACGCTATGGTGCATGGTTAAAAAAATACGTCTCGAGGCGCACGAGGTGTATGCTTCAAGGTGAGGTGGTCGTAGATCGCCTCAGAACGATCGTCTCAGGGGTATTTAAGAGGCGACCGCCTCAGTTAGTTGAGGTGCTCGAGGCGGTCGGGGCGGAGGTGAGGCGGTCCATGAGGTGTTTTGTATTTTTTCAGATTTTTTTATGTTAATCATTTGTCCTATTAGCACTTTCATATGCTTAAAAATGTCTAGTTGTTTAGGATATAAATATACTGATGAATGCTTAAATTTGACCACTTTCATGATCATATGTACTATTAAACATGACTAATTATGTGAAAAACTCTTAAGTTATACCCTTAAACATACGAATACGCATATATCATTATAAAACGTTACTTGTAACCTAAATTTTAAGGAGTTCTTACACAATAAGCTATGCAATATGCCGAGAAGGACAAATAAAATAGAATTAAAAGGGAGTTCATGTATTATTCCCATACAAACAGATCTATATATCTGAATAGAAGTAAAATCTTCAATAAAAATTTTCAATAGATTTACTCTCATACATTTGTATATATTTCTTTTGGTGTTCTTATCTTTATAAATTTATCATATTTTATAGTGATATATATCATATGTTAGCCAGAATATATATAATTTCATTATAGTTTTTATAGATATTTATCCTTGTAAACTGAGGCTTACGCCTCGACCGCCTTAAGGTTATGCCTCTCCTCGGTTTCAGGGAAACCACCTCATTCCATTTTTAATTTTTTTCAAACCTTGCTCTAGTGCCCATCCATGTAAGGTTCCTCTGCTTCTAAATCCATCAAACTGTCTCAAGGAGTGTTGTTTCTCAACCTCCACCTAACCTCCAACCTCAAAAGAATGGCTACTTGAAAATTGGCCAGATGGAGAATAAGGGCACTCTCGAAAAATGTAATATGTTGACTCCAGGGGAAACTCACAAAGGATACATTCCCCTGCTCAATTGGCCCATACTTTACCAATCGATCCCTAGCAGGGAGCTTGCAATGTACGGTTCTGTATAAGCAGCAAGAATTTTTTTGGGTTGCTTTGCGATATTAGATTTCTTTCCACCAACCTACCACTAGGGCTTTGCAACATACTATATCTACCTCCGATCAAAAGGAGAATCTGTGTGCTCTAGAAAGCCAAGAGAACGGAGGGAGAACCCCTCTGGTGGCTAGCTGCAAGAGGAGACGAAGCTGTAGCAACCACATCCAAATATATTAAACATTTATCATAACATAGACATCATGTAAAACAAGAAAATGAAGATACTTGGAATTCATATAGGAAGCCCACAACGACATGTCAAATGCAAGGAGGTTATAAGCCCACGATAAGGTCAATGCCTTAGAAAGATCCGTAAGGGCCCGTTCGGTAGGAAAATAAGCAGGAATAAGGATGGGGAATAAGGGGAATAATGGTCTATTCTCCGTTCGGCTGGAGGATAAGAATAAGGAGAATAAGGTGAAATAAAGGTAGGTAAGGTGGGATAAAGATAGGAATGAGAGTGAAATAAGATGAAATAATGGGGAATAGTCGTACCACGGGGAAGCGTGTTGGGGGCTTATTCCCCTTATTCCATTCCCCCTTATCCTCCAAACGAACACCCCCTAAGGAATACAGTCCCATTTCTCCTTCTTTAGGACAAACTTTTCCCACGCATATGTCTATTGTAGTCCTCTAAAAAATCAGCGCACATGGCTGAGATGCACTCAATAGATGCTTTGGGGATAATAGTACCTTCAATCAGTATAGTAGGATGTCGTTGATATCATAGCTTAGGAGTTGAATCCGTCCTGCCATGGAAAGGTTCTTTGATTTCCACTCACATAATTTCTTTTAATTTTGTCCTCCAATGCATGAACAGCTCTACTCCCACTACATGAATGTACAAGCAAGATGCCAAGATAAGTAGTGGGCAAGGATTACCCTAAGAAACCACCATTGAATTTGTGATATAATTATTTTCTTTTTGCAAGTCCTTATAAATATATTTAACATTTATATGTGAGGTAAAAAAAAGTCATTTATTTTATAAATATCTGTGTCATAGTCTTGGAAATTATTGGAGTATGTGAGATAGTTCTCAGTTGGAGGTATCCATCAAAACTATCGAGTCAAATCACGCTTACCTAGATCTTAACGATAGTTCTTTACTCAAGCATAAAATAGTGCACTTAAGCTCAAATCCCAAACTCATTCTCATGCTCAGTAAGTACGACATCAAATGTGAAAATGATTCAATCAACTCTCATCTAGGTAAGAAAAGGACGAACAAGGTCGATCAGTGGTAACATCATATATGTTGTTCTCTCTCGATTTTCCTAGTACAAGTGCAAGATCAAATAAAAGGGAGCATGTCAAAATCAAAGCAAAAAATAATGCAGTGTTTTCCGACCTATCAAAAAACCCTTGGAGAGGTCACATTAATGAATCTTTGATTCATCGTGTTAGCATGCTTAATCATTCCTTTTCTTATACAGTTTTTGTTCAATTTTCGTATTTTTTGAGGTATTTTTGGGAGGCTCGTATTTTGGGAGATTTGTCATATTTTTTTGTTGTAAAACTCTACATCGAGTGTAGGTATCATGCATGTAGTCTAGGGTTGATTAATGGGCCTGGCGAGCCGGTCTGGGCATCTACCCGAACCCGGTCCCATTTATTTTTTTGGGGGTTTTGGGTCGAGCTGCGTCCCAAAAAAGTCAGGTAGACCAGCTTGAACCTGAACCCAATCCAAAGCTAAACGGGCCGAGTTCAGGTCGGGCTGGAGCGGTAACTTTTTTCCCTTAAAAATTTTGATTTTTTTTGAAAAATGCTTAGTCTAAGGGGTGATATGGAAATGCATTTTAAAAAAAAATTATTTTTTTAAAAAACTTGTGATAAATCTAAGAATCTTGATATTTCTACGGTATTTTGATAAAAAAATAGTGAAATGTTTGATTTTTTTCTTCAAAAACTTTTGATTTTTTTCATATACAAATGATTTTTTCAAAAACTTTGAAATATCGGTGCATGGTAGTATCGTTAAAGAGTGGAGATGAGGTTTGAGGGGGGTTTGGTTGGGGTTGGCAGTGAGGGATTAAGGTTAAGTAATATATTATGTATATTATATTATATAGGTTTAGGATCGAGCTTTCAAGTCGAGCTCCGGGTCGGGCTCTAATCATTCCGAACCCGGTCCGTTTTAGAAATGGATTTTTTGGGGCTCGAGCCTGGTCTAAATTTAAATGGGTTCGGGTACAGACCGAGCTTATTGGGACAGCTTGTGGACCGTGTCGGGCTAGCCCGGCCCAATGCTCAACCCTAATGTAGTCAATTTCTAACAATCTTCTCATCCTTTTACCAACTTGATTCATATCGATCTAGGTAAGAAAGGATGAATGTAGTCAATCAGTGGTAACATCATATATGTTATTCTCTCTCGATTTTCATAGTCCAAGAGCAAGATTAGATAAAACCAAGTGATTAACCATGAGATACGAGGGTCTAAATGTCTCACACAAGGCAGAGAATGAGTCGCTGCGGCGACCCTCGGTAAATCCCGGCTAAATCAACAATTAACCCACAAATAATATCAAGCAATGGAAATCAAAGTGTGGAGTTAAAATTTATTATAACTCTACAAAATATGTGTATAGTGCAAGTATGTAGAGTGCCGAACACAAGGAGCAAACAGGTAGAATAAGGCAATAATACTCAGAAAAGTGAAAGTGGTTAAATGCCTACAAGTGCTATTTTTTGTGAGTTTTGAATTTTATATTATTTTATTTAATTTTTTATTTTATATTTTTATATTTGTGTTTTTAATTTACTGATTTTTTATTTTCTTTTTATATTTTAGATTTTTATATTTTCTTTTTCTTTTAAGAAAGATATAATGTATATAAGGAATATATATGTACACTAGAGATAAGAGAGGGATAAAAATAAGAAAAAAATGCTTAAAATACAGAAAATGAAATGGTTTTGTCATTTTTATTTTTTTCTAATGTTTTTGTGATTTTTCTAGATTTTTCCTATTTTTTTGGTATTTTCAAGGGCAAAAATACTAGTAAATAATGAGATAAGTTGCTAGTCGAAATTAAAATAAGAATGAAAAATATCAAACAGAATCAAAACTTCCTCAAATTAAAAATATAGATAACAAAATAGGGAAAATTCAGAAACTAGAATTGTATTTTTAGGATTTTTGTGGAATTTTTAAGATTTTTATGAAGATTTTTGGTGTTTTACTATTTTTAGGGGTTTCCTTTTGAATTTTTTAATGACTTTTGGTCTGAAGTTAAAAAACATAGAAACAAACAAAATATATTTTTTCTTGAAATTTTTCAAAAGGGTAATGGATATATTAAAAATAAAAGACTGCAGGAAGGTAGAAATGATGTTTTTGATTTTTTGACTCCTCAAACAAAAAGATAAAAATACAACAAAAACCCTTGTTGTAGAACAAACTTAGGGGCACACGGATATATTTTTAGATTTTGAAATAGATAAACGATGCTTCAGAAATAAATCAATCACTCAAAATATTGTAGAAATTCTACAGGACACGAATCGCAATATTATTTGTTGAAATTTGAATCCAAATTCGGCCCTGCTAATTCCTACAACATATCCAAAAATGAGCAAGTGATATTGAGTATTTCAAGCGTTATCAACAAAACAAGCCCAATCAGTACTCTGATTTCATAAATTCGCCATAAATAGTTCGTGTCAAAAAATTCTGAAATTTTGATATGATGTAGAACTTTAAAGCAGCTTTCTAACAAATAAAATTTCATATGAAACGGAGTTCAGATGAACGAATTATGAGCATTTCAGTGCAGAGGTACAAATGAAAAAATAAATACGAAACTGCAGTTCAAAAATGTATTCGAAAACTTCTTGAAATAAGCCGAAAACGCAGGGGTATGGCCGCAAAACTTGCCACTAATCCAGGTGGCGTCAAGCTGCTCTTGGAAAATAAGGAGATGTGCGTGAAAGTGCTCCGATGTAATTGCAATTAGAAGAAGGGCTCGAGTACAAAACTCGGCCAAGATGTTAGGTATACAAAAAATGGAGTATGAATGGGGTTTCCTTCGATTTGGTGAGGGAAGAAGGATGTGCTCCGACCACCGTATGTAGTCGAAGATGGCGGGGGATGTGTATGAGGATACGTAGAAAAGCGAAGGATGGCGGCGGTGAGATGTGAGCCGCGTCGAGGAGGATGAATGAAAATCGAAATAATGGGTTGGAAGCTCGCCGGAACTTGCTCCGGTGAGGGGTGAACTGGGTGATTAAGTGACTAAAAAGCAAGTAAACAAAATGCTAGAATAAAACTACGATCTACAAGTGAATAAAGAGCGAGAAAACAAGCAAAGAAAATGACCTCGACTGGCCTAGACACCAGGAAGATGGAACCTCGACGGTCGGTGGCCGGAGGTAGGGGTAGAGCCGCCCTTCGACTCGCCTAGCCGCACCTTCGAGGAGTTGGGGATCTCACTGCCACTTCACTCTATCTTGAGCTCCAAGGAGGGTGGCCAAAATGGGTCCAAGAGGGTTCAAAAAATGAATGTGAGGAAGATGGGATTTTTTGTACATGTAAGGTGGGTGGCTCCAAAGAACGATGGATATCTAACGAATCGTTGATCCAATCCTTCAAGCAACCTCTGGGCGTGTATGAGGCTACATCAAGGAGAAAAAGTCGTAAAGGAAGCCTAGTGATTGGGTGAAAGGATCGGCCTTGAAAAATCCGCGAAAACGGGCAAAAACGAGGCTCTGACAGGAGTGGCAGTGGCTGGTTAGAAAGTTGACGAGATGGCAAGAAGATCGGTGTGTATCTAGTGAATCGACAACCCAACCCTCAATATAATGATTGGGCGTGTATGGTGGATGTATGGGGAGAAAAAGCAAGGAGAATGCCCGGCGATTTGGTGAAAGAATTGGCCTACGAAAATTCGAGAAAATGGGCAAAAACTAATGTTCTGACGCACAACAGAGGGGGGTCAGACAACGTGATGAACATGCTCCAAAGATCGAAGATAATAGGACGAATCCATGATCCAATCCGCAATATATACCCTGTGCGTGTATGGTGGATATAAGGGGAGAAAAAGTCAAGAAGATTTCATCGTAAAAAAATGCACGATGCGTCCTCCAAAAATCGGCGAAAACGACCACAAATGTGGTTCTAACATTGTACATTGGTAATTCATCTATGTATTTTATACAAGAATTTTATCTTTAGTGTTTTATTTATCATTTTATTCTACTTTTAATATGTACATATATAATATTTATGAAATAATAAAAATATGAAATAATAAAAACAATGAATAATAAATAAAATGAATATTTTAATCGGTATAGTTATACAATAGGGGTCCAAAACTTAACTTTCAAACCGTAACTCCAAAAAAATACGAAACCACCTTCATTAATAGATTATTGAAAATTATATATAATTAAAGGTGAGTTTGATAGATTTTGAGTTTTTATTTGAGAGACACGGGTCTGGAAAGTTAGGATTCTGGAATATTATTCAGATCATAACTTTTTATCTGTGCATTATTTTTTAGTGAAATAAATTTTGTATTTTTTTATTTAATTATATACAACTTTTATGTACAAAGTTTCTTTATTTGAAGTATAAAAAGTGGAACTAAAAATAGGTCCCAAAATGAATAAAAAATGAATTAAATAAAGGGATTTTATTAGATTCTGGCCCTTATCTCCCTCTACTTTATTCTTTTTTGACCTAGTCATCGAGATGCCTAGGTCTTGGAGTTTTGGGTCATAAAATATTTACAATATTTTATTCTTTTTCTTTTCTTTCCTTTATTCTATAAGTTTGGCTTTAAAACCCGCATTTTATACACTATTTACACACACATGCATGAATGCTAAAATGCATGAATTAATGGTATTTACATGTATTTACTAGGGTTTTTTAGGCCAAAATGATAGAATAAAGATGATGAAATGTGGATTCATCACCAAGCTTGTCAAAATCAAAGCAGAAAGCAATGTTGTGCCTTTTCGACCTATCAAAGAATCCCTGGAGAGGTCATGCTGATGAATCTCTTATTCATCGTGAAAGCATACTTACATGCAAGTGTACTTAAATGTTACTTATCTTACGTAGTTTTTGTTCAATTTTTCAAAAATTTTATGGTATATTGAGAGGTTGATATCTTGGGAGGGTTGTCTTCTTTTTGTCTAAAAATCTATATTGAGTGCATGTATCATGCATGTGGTCAATTTCTAAGAGTCATCTCATCCTTTTACCAACTTGATTCCTAGTACCAAATCCAAAAAATCAATTATTTTCACCCTAACCTTAATACCCATACAAACTCAATCTTCTCTTAATTCATGCCCGAACTACCCATTCACAACTCGACAACTTAAGTACTAAGCCCTCTTGCCTCTAATATCTTTTGCATTGAACAAAATCCCCACTCATACAAGGGCGTGTAAGCATATCTTTCATGCCTAAAAATAGGCAAATAGGACTGGTGGATGGATCGATCAGAGGGTCTCCCTGAAGATGGAGGAATGAGACCCAACGGACACGACCATTACAAGATCAAGGTGGTTAAGGGGGTCTAGAAGCTAGAGAAGTGACCCGGAAGATGAGGGCAGAAGGAGGGGAAGAACGTATGTGGTTGATCGAAGAGAAGTGATGGGGCTTCGAGCTCCGACGAGAGACTGCTTTTTGGGTTTTTAAGTGATTTACAACAAAATCAAAGAATCTGGAATCAAACCTAGACTATTGCTAGCCTAAGGAATGAAAAGCAAGTAAGAAAAGTAGCTCACAAGAGCAAGCCAGCTGGGAGCAGAGCCTCACCGGTAAGATCTCTAATGAAGATGGATGTACCTCCTCCTCCTTTGTCCATGCCCAAGAACATGTGCTCAGCCTCTCATGTCAGCAATGTGAATCTCCTTCAGGGTTCTAAGGGGTTAGAGATGGAAGTAAAAAATAAAAGGAGCAAAGGAAGGATTGGAGGTTTATTTATACCGAATGAAGAAGTGAAAAAAAAAGAATGTAGGGGTTTAGCTCGATCACTCAATAAAGATCAAATCAGGATGACCCACGTGAGAGAGCGTGATACAATCTTAAATTTTCAAAAAGGAATTGAGCCCAAAGGCGCAATGAAGATCATGTGAAAAAGAGGTGAAGATGGCGCCGCGACCAGGTCTGACAGGTCGTAGAGGGGGAGGCAGGTGTTGACCTGGGGTCAACACTCCAAGGCCTGCGACGAGGCCACGTCGACGCTACGCTTTCACAAAAATGATAAAACATCAAACACAAGAAAAGAAAATAAAATTAAAATAGAATATAATTTTATTTAAATAAATTAAAAAAAATAAAATTTTGCATATTTAATAAACTAAGTTTAATGATTTTTATTTATTTTTATCACGTTATTTGTTAGGTTTTAATTTTTCTGGTATATTATAAGTATAAATACCTATATATATTATGTTTTATTTTACATTTTTTATATACATAAAATTTATATTTACACTATATCTAAATACATATATGCATATTTTTATTTTAATTTTATGGAGCTATTTAAGTACTTAAATATATATATATACATATATTATAATATAGATATACATACATTATGGTTAATTTATAGATATATTTACCTATGTAATAATATACATTATTTATTTTAGTGTATTTTTAAAGATTTTATTTTAGTTTTATTACGTACATGTACTTAAGTAATATTTGCACATTTATAAAAATAAAATAATGTTAAAAATTTAAAGAAGAAATATATTGAATATAATATACAAATATAATGCACGATGAGGGTCCAAAAGCCAACTTATACATCTTAAATCCAAATTGAATGAAATCTTCATTAAATAGATGATTTAGTTTTATGAACAATAAAGGTGAGATTGATGAAATTTGAGTACGTATGGAGAAGATATAGGTTTGAGAAGTTTTTTCTTTATGGCTTTTTATTCTGTGTGTCTCAGATACACTGTGCATTATTTTTCAATAAAATAAAATTTGATTTTTTATTCATATTTTTATATACAAAGTTTATGTTCAAAATTTAATGATTTGAGGAGTAAAAATATTAAAAATTAAATATGTCCCAAAATGTATATATTAACAAAATAATTAGGGTTTTAATTCTCATTTTTATGTGGTTTCTCGACCCTATCTCTCCCCCCTACTTTATTCCTTATCGATCAAGTCAAGGTTTGACTTGGTCTCGGGGGTCAGAGTCAGTTAGTATCTATGATACCTCCTTTGTTTTTTTTCTTTTATTTATTCCTTCATTTTATGGTATAAATACATGTATTTATGCACACTATATAGATAGATATACAAATGTTAATCCACATATGTTATTGATATTTACATGCATTTATCTAGTGATTGAAGCCTAAAATGAATTAATAAATGTGCATGAATGGTAATTCATCATCGGGGAATCTCTATGAGAGGCAGACTCATATAAGAAGAAACCCTTATATTTTATTGTCTAGAGCACTCGTCATACCTTCAAGTTGACCCTCAGTTGCCTCTTCTATTTAAGCTAGTATAGTATCTTGCATCTTCACCTTTTGGCTAAGGAAAGACCCTAAACAAAGGCTAAACCTAGAGCTTCAAGATCAAGAGGTTTAACTCTGCTGGTGACCTTTCATTACGCTTTAGAGCTTCACCAGGCCGCTCTCTTGCTTAGGAGGTAATGCCTCTTTGCTCCTATGCATAGCCATTTGACCCAAGGAGATGTTCCATCCATCCTAACACCTTTTCTTATTCCTTTTTATTCGGCATTTCATGAGTTTTTTTGGAGTTCATGCTCCAGCTTCATATCCAGTTTAGTATGCATTCTAGACTTTTATGCTCTCAGTTTATCGTGCTTGTAGAAACTGATGCTTGACTTGATTTCACATTAGATACTCGTGGTGAGTCCCTCGCAAGTAGCATTTGAAGTGCATCTATAATCCGCCTAGCTGGATCTTGAAGGAGTTTGCACATGTGCCCTCATGTGCATGAGGTTATACACATCCCATGCAAGTTACTGATGTGTCATCTCTTGTTACAATCTTGAAACCACAATTAAACATCTTCTATCTTTCATTTTATTTATTTCATATGCGTTATTGTTCTCCATTTCTTATTTCAATGCAAGTCAGTAGAGTTCATTTGCTAGTTTATCTTCATCTTTTGTTTTTGTTGTTTATTTACGTGGTCAAATTGCTAAGAACTTTGTGGCATTGGTGTTTAGCTAAGCTCATTATTTTATGTATTTTTATTTCTCTAAATCGTCATGAACACTAGCATCATAGAAAACATGTCTATGTTCAAGTTGTGATGATTTTACCTATTTGATGATTACAATTCATGATGTGATTATCTTGTAATAAGCTCGTATCCTTGGACCATATAATGAACTATATTGTATTCATTTAGTTCATAGAATAAGAAAGTTTAGAAAAAGGAAACAAGACGCAATCATGCCTCTCTGTGGTTCAACTTGATTCTGATCGACATACACTCATACACTTTTATGTGTTGTGTTTTATTTGCCTGAGTTTGGTATTTTATTATTGATTTGATGTATGATTGTGTCGCACTACGTTATGTGTTTTTGTACATCTTAGAACCCACAATTTTAGCTCATCGCATGCCTTCTTTGGGAAAAAATGAGTAAGAAAATCTTTCACTTATACTTTAGATTCTCTCTTTCCATTTATTACTTCCAACCATTTGAAAGGTTATTCTGAATTGAGGTGGAGGTCAAGGCTTTTACTTAAATATTGGGTCATCCATCTATGGAAAATGTAGTTGTTTGCTATCATAAACGGATGGTTATATATAGTCAATAAACTAGCCAACTAGCATGAATGGTTGGGAGCAATGACATTGGGGAAACATGTCCGACTTGCTAACATTCTTCTCAAACTTGACAATTGACAATCCCTTGGTGAAGATATCAACAAGTTGTTCTTCTGTTTTTATACATGACAACATCAATTCATTGGAATCAATTTTCTCTTGGAGGAAGTGGCGATCAATTTCAACATGCTTTGTTTTGTCATGCAACATAGTATTGTTGGAGAGATTTATGACAGGGTTATTATCGCAAATCAATTTCATAGGCATATCAAGATCAACCTCGATGTCTATCATGATAATATTAAATTATAGCATATATGCGACACCCATTGCTACTGCTCTGTACTCAACTTCAGCACTTGTTCGTGCACAAAAAGATTGTTGTTTACTCTTCCAGATTCCAAGTTTGTTGCTTAGATTACACAATGTCCGATAGTAGATCTCCACGTATTAATACACCTAGCCTAATCGAAATCAATGTTGCATTCGACCTCAAGCTTATCATTTTTCATAAAGAGAAGCCCTTTTCTAGGATTCCTTTTTATATAGAAAAGAATGTGATCCACCTTCATATGTAGATCAGTTAGTGCATGCATAAATTGACTCGCCACATTTACAACATATGTGATGTTCGACCTACCAATTCTTCGAATCTTCATTAAGTTGCTTCCCATACTTAATTCCCAATTTGTGATTAATCTCAATGTGGTGGATGGTTTACATCCCAACTTTCAAGTTTCTTTTGAGAGATAAAGGTTGTACTTTCTCTGATACAGAACCAATCTATTCTTTGACCTTACCATTTCAATGTCTAAGAAGTACCTCAAGTTACAAACATCTGTCAAGTCAAATGCCGTAGCAAGTTATCCTTTCAATCTTACAATCTCCTCTTTGTCATCCCCAGTAATGATTGTGTCAACATATACAAGAAGAAGAAGAGCAACTTTATCTGTTCTCCTCTTGACAAAGAGAGTGTGATCCCCATTTCCATAGCGATAACCCAATTTGATCATCACAATTCTACTCTTCTCGAACCAAGCCCTAGGCTATTCTTTCAGACCATATAATGCCTTCTTTATCTTGCAACACCTTTATGTCTTTTCATACCCAAGTGGCATACGTATGTAAACTTCTTCTTAAAGATCTTCATTCAGAAAGGCATTCTTTACGTCCATGTGATGAAGATCCCATTCTTTAACAACCGCAAAGAAAGAACAACATGCACCTTATTCACTTATGCTAGGGGGCAAAATTTTTTAAGTAATCAATACCATATTTTTTTATTAAACACCTTCCCCACAAGTCCTCTTTTGTATCTCTCCACTTAATAATCTGGCATGTACTTTATGGTATACAACCACTTTGAACCAACTATATGCATCCCTTCAAGGATGCTCGCAATGTCCCATGTACCGTATTTTTTAGTGTTCGTTTCTTCCATAACACAAATCCACCGAGAATCCGCAAATGCTTCTGCAACATTCCTATGAATCACAAATGTAGATAAAGAGGTTATAAAGCACTTATACTTTTTACCAAGTTTGGAGTAACCAACGTATCTTTTTATAAGGTATCTTGAGGGAGGCTTTATTTCCATGCATCCATGCCTCTGTGCCACCGAATCCCCTTCACATATGATCAAGTCGCCAATATTCTCATCTTCATCGATGCCACTGACCTCCTTTTCTGAGTCACTTTCTAGGTCACGGTTAAAAATACCAGATGTTGTAGATGAACTTGGGTCATCTAGGGATTGAACATGATTGGGATTGGTTTCTCTTCCTTGAGCTTGCAATAGAGTCGCTTGTTGATCTTTTTTACTATAGTGCTTTTCATGCCAATGAGGAGAATGAAACTTTCACTCCTATATCACAGTGCTAGTCTGAAAGTAGTTGTCCAAAGAAACTAAAGAATCCTTACAAACCTGTAAGAATAGAATATCCTAGATATTTCCATCATCATCACTTCCTTTCTCCCCCTGAAGGAAATGCTCAGAAAAATAAGAGCCATGCTCTATAAATGAGGCATCTTTGGCCACATGTATCTTTCCATCTTTACGGTTGAAGCATTTATAACCTTCTAACTAGGGAATATCCAAAAGTACCTTTGATTCCACGAGCATCAAGTTCATGCGCATCTACTGCACAGTTGTGGAAATAACAAACACACCCAAAACTCTTCGAAGGAAGATCAAACGATTTGCTCTAGGGCTAAACAAAAGCAAAAAGCAGTCATTATATTCAACCGTCTTGGAGGCATCATGTTTATAAGGCACTAAATGAAACTACAACTCTCCAGAATCGTTTAGGGAGGTTTCTTTGCAATAAGATCATTATGATAATTTCAAGGTGTATGTTCTTTTGTTCTGATGCACCGTTGAGGGGTATAACTACAAGAAATCTTGTGAATAATTCCTTTAGCACTAAATAATTCTTGTAGCTCATTCGACAAATATTCACGAGTATTGTCAGACCTAAGATGCTTCATCACTTTCTCGTATCGTGTCTCAATAGAATTGAATAACTTTTTCACAGTGTTGATAATTTCCCCCACAATCATGAAGTAAATAGACAGACATGCTTCTAGAATAGTCGTCAATAAATGTAAGGAAGTATTTGTAGCCATTATGCATGGGAATGCTAGAGGGACCCCAAACATCAAAGTGAACAAGCTCAGACAACTCACTTGCCTCGCTCTCAGAAACAAGATAAGATGCATGAGTGTGTTTTGCCTTCAAAAAATGCGATAAACTAAGTCCATAGAGCTCAAGTCTTCAAATAATATAGGAAACATCTCTTTAAGATAACCAAACGAAAGATGACCAAGGTATTTGTGCATGGTATAACTAGGCGCTTACATTCATTCTTGTTATTTCCTCCTTAAAACACGATCGTTAAAGCAACTGCTACTTTAATTGGAAGACAATACAAACCATCAGAAATTAAAAACCCCAACTCTCTTCCCTGTCACCTAGTCTTGCATCATACAACAATAATAATAAAAGACAAGTTCATAGTTCAATTTTTTGATTATCTTGCCACATGACAAGAGATTTAGAAGCATGTTTGTAACATGAAGTGCATTATGAATACCAAATTTATCAAGAAGAGAGACACTTCCTTTCCCAACAACTGTGATATGAGATCCATCATCAAGAGTTGTGTGATCTTTACCACATGCTAATTTATAAGGTTTAAAGAGTTTTGAATTACCCATCATATGATTAGTAGCACCACTATCAATTATCCACTCAAGCTTTGGATCACCTGTCATGAGGGAAGGAACACACAAACACAACTTTGAAATCTCAACTAAACCAATCTCTGATCACTGCAGCAGTGCAGCCCCAAAAGAACCAACAATAACAGTACTTTGCAACGTAATGAGAAAGAGGCGCAACAACTGTACGAGAATTGAAAACCCAACATCAGCTATAACAGAGTCCAAGCTCTAATCAAAGAACAAACAACTTTACGATCTTCAACCTTACTCTGATACAATGTAAAAAATGAAGCACACAAAGATAAAGTTAATCAAGCACAAAAAGATGGTGGTTTACATGGAAACCCTCCAAGATGGAAGGGAAAAAACACAAGGGAGAAGAGCCCTCGTTGCTCAATCAACTAGGACTTTGTCTATTCTTTTTCTATTTTTCAAAACAAGATAGGGAGACTTACGTATCTAGACTCAAGGCAAGGCAGATCCTCTCCCAAGATTCGCATACTTGTTTACATGACCGTCAACACAAGGTAATACATCGATCCTCTTACTCCTTATATGTTGTATATTTGCATATATTGCATGCTTGATCTAGTACCATGCCTGGTATTTATTTGATTGCATTTTACTAATTTGGCAAGTGCTTAAGCAACTAAAAGCCACTCAAGGGTGCGTACTTGGTCTAGGGCAAGAGCAGCATTAAAGCTAGACATGTAGCTCCTTGCCTTAATCAGAATAATTAACAAACTATTAATGTTTACAATTGATTTATGTGATGGATCTATGCTATAAATACCAAGATACAAGAATCAACAATGAAAATAATGACATGCAAGTGAATAGTTGATAACATTGTATGATAGAGTACCTATTGCTGAGACCAGTATAAATCTGACTGAAATACCAGACCTTCAAACCAAAATCTTTCCAGAATCATTAAGCATACCAATATGGTTGTTGAAATGAATAAATAATTACAGTCAAAGGAGAGATGGATGAACAACAAAGCACCGAGATATTCCTTTTGTAAAACTCAACATATGCAACCAGAACAACACCTATTTCAGATGCTCTCATATATCATTTCATTGCAATTCACAAAACCTCACCAGATTGTGAAGGCCGTGTCAGCTGTTATCAATCAAAAGGGTCCCTAGGGATTCAGTCACGATATCGATCTCCTTTTCTTTTCTTTCATTGCAGCTTCAAGTACTCTTGTATGATTTTTTCCCGTGAGAAGTCTGTGAAGTAGCCTTTTCCAGCAGCTAACCCCTCTTGGGCAGCAAGTTGCTCAACTTTCAGTTGGACGTGCTCAGCCCCGATCTTATCCGCGTCCAGCAAATTGCACGCGACTTCCATGGAGCCTTCTCCATGCGCCAAGGCCATAGCTTGCACCGATTCCAGACCACCTCCCCTTCCACTTACCTTCCTTGCAATTCTCTTCACAGAAGCTAAATCATTAGTCTGGATAGGAACATTGTAGTTGTCTACCCATCGTGTGGCACCGATCACTAGAACACCCTTAGCTCGAGGAACAAGTGAAGGACCGGCATCAGGCTTCACATGCAACCGATCAAAGCCAAGACTTCCAACCCATAGGTTTTCAGATGTATTAGGCTTGAAATATCCCAGGTCCCTTCTGATGGAATCCAGTGTCTTCCCCTCTTTGTGGGCAGAACCATACAGGAATGTGGGCACTGCAAGGTGTTATTTTCTTCCAATATTAGTTAGCAAAGAGGAATGGAAGATGAGTACCATTCTGAGGCAATTGGTCATGTTGAGAGATTTCCTAAAACAAAGAATGCCAAATAACCCTACCACAAAAAACAATACTTATTTTTTAATTAACTAGAAACAAAACTATTTTTTAAGAAAATGGTAATTTATGGGAGTTGACACACTGCTCAACAACCAAACCATTGAAGGGGTTCTGAAGCACAGCAACTTAATTTTATAGTAAGAGCCTCATAGACGATGTTACCTTCTAACAGACACAATTCACTTCTATCTCCCGTGATCAACATAGGAATTTATATAAATAGTGGTTATCATCAATCTAAACTAAAATACTCATGTTGGGGCAATTTTCGGAAGCATCCTACCATCTAAAGGGAGGTGGCAAATGCAGAAACAAAAAAACTCTCGGAACAACACATACAAGTCATTTTAGACGTAGAGCTCAGAAACCATAATGGGCACTAAAGCATTCTATATTTCATTTGTGTATCACTAGTCAAAAGAGAAAGACCATATCAACAAGATGCGACTCAGAACTTTATTCTAAAACACTCAGAAAATCTAACCTTGGAGTGTATTGCCAACATCAGCTGCAACTGATTTTGCTATCTCCGCAACTTGGTCAAGTGATGCTTGAGCCAGAGGGTGGAAGCAAATATGGTCAATGACTCCAAGACGAGGATGCATTCCGCTATGGCACTCAAGACTGATTTCTCTTAACGCAACCTTGACCATTTCAAACACTGATTTTCTTAAGATACCTGCTTCTGCTGCCTCACTGGCATGAAATGTGGACACAAGCGTGTAACCAACTCGGTTATAAGCATCATCTCTAAACTTATTGACAAGTACAGCTTTTGGTCTATAGAGTTTCACAGCTTGCTCAATTGATTCTAATGCCAAAGCATTTCGACTTTCAGAAATATAAAGTTTGCAACATGCAAGCACAGACTTCATCATCTTCTATTGCCCTGTTTTACACAAACTGCACAACAGATAAGCTACACTTCAAGAAAGGAAACAGATATTACACACCAACAAGAACATTAAGAAGTCTGATTAATATGACCAGAAAACCCTAAAACTAGAATCTCATTATATTGGAATGCGGAAAAGATAAGTCAATCAACATCCAGTGCGATTGGCATGAGTTAAGTTCATTTGAAAATTCATCCTCTAAGCAAAAGAATCGGTAAAAGAACACGAATTATGCAATTCTGAAAGCAACTCTGACTTAAAAGACTTGGAAATTATTTTACAGCCAACTTTACTAATATTGAACTTGTATCACATTCAATAAATGTTTAAGGCTCCTTTCAAAGGGCCTTTGCAAGCAGGATGATCAAAATCAAAACAAGTCAATTACCACATCAAGTGGGACCACTTAACAATTCACATAAAAACTAAAGTGGAACTACTAAAAGGAAAAAAAAACAAGTAGTACTGTCCCAAAGTAAACTACAAAGTTCATATACTGCGAGCAAGAAAAAAAGGAAACTACTTTCAAAAAGATGTACAAACCCACACCCAATTATTTGAAACTTAATAACCTAAAGGCAGACGTTTATCATCAAACTCAAGTGCCAGAACTTTATTTCCTCAATGCTGACAAGTTGCTTCATCCTTCCGAAGTTCCATTGCATTGAGTTGGACAAGTCCTGCAACATGCACAGCAAAATTTTTAGCAAGGAGGGTAAGTAGCTTTGAACTGAAAACTAACAAGGCAAGGACAAGAAAACCAGTTACTCATCATCGTGTATTACTGAAAACAAAAAATTGAATATTTATAAATGATGAAATTCATTAGCTGCTTCAATTTGAGGTTCAAATTCAATGGAGCGGAAACACAAAAAGGTGCAGACTTAAGGATGTGCCGCAAAGACAAAGGAAATACAAATGCTGGAGGGAACTGAGAATGAGCTGTATACTAGGAAATGCATGAAGCTACTAATTATTGGATTGCTGCATATTTCTCAACACTGGTAATGGTTTTTGTATTATATCACAGACAGACAACAATCGCATGGCTCCCAGAACTGTAAGTTACGATCAAAATTTAAGCTATTGATTGTAATTCCTATTAAATCTGTGTGTAATTTGTAATGTTCCATAATTATCTTGTACAAATGTTGGCAATTGTTCTTGGTCTCTCATGAAATATTTATTTGAAAATACAAGCTTCTACAGGTGGACCTAGAAAGTTTCAGAAATGGGAAGATTATTTAGAGCACGAAGTATTTTCTTAAAATTTGGATTCTTTAGATACTAAGGTATGTCCATGTGATGTGCATTTGGAAGTGGATTATAAATATCAATCAGTATCTCCAACCAAGTGGAAGCCTATTAATGCCCCTACCTCCCAAAAGAATATTCATTAGGTAACTACCCAAGAATAGTCATAACAAGACAACTACATAGCCTGTTTTTTTTGTGATTTGTAAGTTTCACAACTCCTTCCCAGTGGTTATTTTTTTGTACAAGTGCTGTGTTAAAGTGAAAATTCTCGAGTTTAAATAATTTTAAAGTTTCTTTATTATTATTGCGGTGCTCTCTAGTTACTCAAATTACTATCATATAACCCATCATTCTTCTAGTACACTGGCATTACCCTGGACCACCATTCCAAGGTATAAAAAATTCTCCATATCTATGTGAGTCTAATGCTGTATATCTATGACATCTTTTTTGTGTGGTATGCGCACTCATAGGGTTGAATTTTAAAAAAAATTAACCCTTAAGGGCCGGAAATAGAGAGCCTAAGACTCTTGCGCATGAATTCAAGAAGATAACTTATATAATTAATAACTGGATGGATAAAATGTTTCTAAATATCCGATGTTTACCATAGCCCAATGTAATATTCACTATCGAGTTGCCATTTACAAACTAACAGCAAAAACAATATACAAACTTAACCAAAATCCAAGTGACCCACCTTAGAACTCGATCCCCTTGTCATCTTGGAGATACCCATCATAAGAAATCCTAACTCCCATCCCTGCCGTTATCACTCTAAACTTAGACCTCATGGCGCCCATCAAATCTTGCAGAGTCTCATCCTCTGGCTCCATTACGGGGTATGTTTCTAGCAACTCTCCCATTTGAAGTATCCCCTTCTTCACCCTCTCTGAGAAGGCTTTTGGGTCGATCTGGATTGTTGATTCCCACACACTGATGCAACCACGATAGAAGCCAAGCTCTTCCCCTGTCATGAAGCCATGCTTGAGCCCCACTTGCTGCCCCTCTTCGACTCCAGAGGCCAACCCATCTTTATAGCCTTCATTGAAGCCCTCCTTCGTATGGATCTCTTCCAATTGGACTGACGAGTCGAAGAGATCACAAAGCTCTGCAGGATCCATAGTCTCCTTCTCCATCATATGAATGTTAAGGTACTATACGTGCCCCTCCAACGAAAGACTGAAAAAATAGCTTCAATATGTTACTAAGAGGTGCTTGGATTTATAATAGAAAGAATTTATAACTAATATGTATCTAAAATCTTATCAAAATTCCAAGAAGTGGGACCTCGGAAAATACATCTTCAAAGTACGACACCTGTACTAGATTAGAAAGGAGAAACTGCATATTTAGAGTACTATACACATCAAGCAGGATGCATTTAAGTGGGGAGGAGATTGGCAGAGGTGTTCTTATGGTAGAAGGATGAGTGCATTAAATATGATTTTGTAAACAAAGCAGTTAAATGACAGTATAGCAAAATGGGACCTTGCCCTGTCGAGGCATTACCTTTTGTTATTATTACAATATGGAAATGAATAAATTAGGATAATTACATTCCTCCAGACTTTAATTTGCCAAACTCCTGACGATTCTCTTCCATTGCAAAAACAATCTGCTACTCTGCTATGTTATTTTTATTAAAATACAAACCATTCATATCATGGGTTGTAAATTACTGTAATGAACATAATTAAATTTGATTTCTAATTCTAGTATTATAAATTATCATTATATATTTAATTCCTGGTTTCTGTTTTAACAAATGTAGAAATATGGGGATCTCTTCCATCTTGCTCTCTATCAAATATCCATCATAGTTTAGGTTGCAATGACTTGAACCAAAATATATTCATTACTTTCCTTGTATATTTTCTTAATATACAAATAACCTGTAAGAGTAGAGCAGTTGTAACATTTCTAGGTTGCAAAAGTCAATAGTCGATCGGTCGAGTCACTGACTAAGGATTAATCGGTGGTTGAGCGACTAAACGGATTTAGTCGAACTTAGTCGATTGAATTTTTTTATTATTTTAAATACATAAATCAACTTTCATACATATATTTTTACATACTTATATAGAATTGTGCATTTTCTATACTATCATGATGAAATGAACAAAATAAGCGAATTCAAATCAAACATTAAACATCTTAGATTAATCTTGTCTTTAAAACACGCAAAAAACAAAAAAAAATATAGTGTATCCATGTACAAATCGGACAACTAGGCTGATTAATCGATGTGGCCGACTATTGACCGATTACTCCTAGTCGAGACCCCCTTCCACCCCAGCTAGCCTAAACAGGCTAACTAAATGATCTAGTCGACCCTTTTTTGCAACTATAAACATTTTGATGCCCTAATTATTCAAACTTAGATTTTCCTTCAGCTTTTTGTTTCATTACATTGTTAACGTATGTTAATTGTATGTTATATTTCAACTGTTATCTTCTACAAACTCCTTAACTTAAACAAATTAAATATCACCAATCCAGCAATAAGTATTGTATTCTGATTCGTTGTAGTCCTACTTGATACCTCTTCTTCTTATACCTAAATTTAATCTTCCCGATTTTAAGCTTATCTTTTTTTTCTAAAGCTCGGAAGCAATGAAGCATGTTAGAAGATTAGCAACTTTTTTCCTAAACCCATATCAACAATAGTTTTCTTCTTCTCTTTTCGTGGATTATATACGATGATTTTCTGTATATGGGGGAGGAGGGGATAAGATTGGCAATAGCAAATTATATTATTAACACAAAAATTCCATTCTACATGTCTTAAGCATGTGCATACAACATGAGCCATTCAGAAGAACGGAAAAAAAATCCTAATTTTTAGACCTTTCATACACCAAGGTAATAACAGACGGCAAAAGTAAATGACTGAATGAAGTGGACTGGAAGGGGGCAGAAAATAACCATAAAAAATATGAGACAAAAGAGTTGTTTTCGACTAAGGGGATGGCTCGCGGCAGGCACATCTGTGAGGAGAGAGCTGAGAGAGAGAGAGAGATGAACAAAACATCGCTAAGAGAATGGTCACTTGACAGCGAACGCTGACGATAAGTGATGCAACTACATGGGGGAACGACCCAATACCCGAGCGCGAAGACAGACTGACCAGGAACCATTCTAGCAAAAAATTAAATTTGCTGGACAATGGGCTACTATCAATGCAACTAAAAGAATTAATGGACACTGTAAATAAATGAATTAAACGATTCTGACTGTAAATATAAAAGGCAGAGATGAATCAGATGATAATCAAGTGATTTATAAATGGCTCTGGAAAGCTGAATAATGCCAACAGTGGTTAAATTCAGATACGAGGGACGACCAAAATGGAAGAGAAGGGGCGCCGCTTATCCACTATTTGAGCTTACCCAAATAGCTAACAGATCTAGGGGCTTTTTTGGTGCTAATGGTTGCAAGCAACAACAAATAACCCTTCAACAAGCCAAGGTTGAACAACAGCCCACAGAAAAAAGGCAGAGAGATAAAAAATACGGGAAGATGATTAACCGTTACCACAACCGGAGGAGAGAACGATGCGTTGCTGTGGGGCCGATCAACGATGGTGACGGGTACGTATTCACAACGGCGAAGCCAACAACGAAGAGCAGATGGAGGCGGCGTTGTTGGCGGCTGCGGAGAGGTGGTGTTGGCTGCTGTGGGGAAAAGGCGGTGGAGATGGCTCGGTAGCGCAGGCTGTTGGAGAGGTGGCTGCGGGGGGAGGGGAGAGGCGGCGATGGACGGGAGGTGTTGTGATGGCCGTGGAGAGAAGATGGGGCGGGAAATGGGTCAGGGGATAGGATCTCGTACGGGTGGGAAAGGAAAGGAGGGGAGGGAGGAAGATGTGGAAATTATTCCTCTTCAAGGTGGTCCTTTACACAGGCTATTTCCTACCAAAATTAAACGACCATAGGTAAAATAAAGTAAGATGGAATAAGGCTTTTTTATAATAGGATTAGCGGCGCAGCTTGTTACCTGCTTGTCTTCTATTTCGATGTAATTCCTCTATTTATAGTTAAATTTCTTCTTTAGTTTCTATTTCACTTACTTGACTCTTAACCCTAATAACAGACTCAACTTGACTCGTAATAATAACGATAATTGACTCAAAATAAAATTTGTAAAGTTCCATCAATGAGAGAGAGGGACAAAGACAAAGGTTTCTTTAGCGCAGAGAGAGAGAGAGAGAGACGACCAGAGTTGGAGCGGTGACCGGAGGCACTAGGGTGTGGTGGTGATCAGAGGAGATGAAGCTGAGAGAGGGTAGGTTTTTCGATTTTCATTGAGAGTTGGAGAGTTCAAAGGCTTAGGGGACATACTTGGGGTGGAGGCTGTCATTTAATTGGAGAGGGTTATATTTTTTACGGGTACAGAGGTTTAGGTCCTAATAAATATATGGTCGTATATGATATACCCAAATTGCATATTCCCTTTGTCTGCATATGCAACAAGTATAACATATGTGGTTCACTTGAGGCTCTGACTCCGCATATGCGGTTGGCTGTCTGAAGCGCCTTTCTGAATACTCGTAGATTGGATGTTGGCTTTTTCAAAGAAGTTGGAATTGATAATTGGAAAGTTGGGCTTCTATGACTTCGTGAGCCTTCACCCTTGATTTAGCCTATATGTGTATGTACATGCTACAAGCATGGGATGTCCAAGAGATTAGGTACCATTAAATCAAGATACCTATGGAAATGGGTAAACGGAAGGAGTTGTGGGATTTCATGGGTGAAGTCGAAAAAGTGTGTAGTACACAAAACCACCAAACAACGAACACCGGTTCTCATAAAATAAATCTTAGTTTTGTTGAGAAGCATGTGATAGGCTTCACCATATGTAATGACAATTTTCAAAATTGAAGGTTATGGAATTTCCATAAATAAATGTATATTCTGTAAATTGAATGAGGAGAAAGATTTATGGTGCTTAGTGGAGGTTGAGATGGTCTCAAGAGTAAGCAATAATTGAAGGCTAACTTATGGTATGATTATTTCTTTCGGGGCTCAAAACAACTATCATATTATTAGAGGAAGAGTAGCAACTACATTGGATGTGAGAATAGCACATCCCATGAGCAAGTAGGAAAGGAAGAATTCTTTAAAAAACATGTTATCACCATCAAACAAGGAGGCAAACCATACCGGACAAATCAGGGACCAAATCACCATCAAGCTTGGAAATAAATCTATATGTGGAAGATACCTTGCATCAAAAAGTGACTAAAGACATATATAATGAGTGTACACTCTTTTGATTCATCCGTCGAAAGACTAATAATATATTCCTCATCTTCCTAAATATGCCTAAAAAGTGTGGAGGGATTACTCGTATTCTTTCCCTTAGGGCATGTTCGTTTGGAGAATAGGCCATGGAATAAGGGGTCTATTCTCCTTCCGACACAGATTTCTATGGTACGATTATTCATCATCATTCCATCTTATTTCACTCTTATTCCTATCTTCATCTCACCTTACCTACCTTTATTTCATCTTATTCTCCTTATTCCTATCCTCCAGCCGAACAAAGAATAGACCCTTATTCTCCTTATTCCCCATCCTTATTCCTGCTTATTCCCGAACCGAACGGGCCCTTAGAAGCTTAAATTAGGTTTAAATTCCGGTCCCTGACAAGGTACACTGCTCAACCATCAAAACATGGATCGTTGTATTCTTTTTTCTTTCCGACTGGAAGGAAAGTTGTCATCACCCTTTTTCCTCAAACTTAATAATTTCATAGGGTATTATTGTTTGCTGATTTGGTCCTTCTTATATAATATTCATAGTTCATACCACATAGTGATGCAATCACATAAAAACGACACCTTTAGTTGCTATTCAAAGGGAAGGGGAGAAAATGTGATCAAAGATATGCGCAAACACAACAGCTTTGATTAATTCCTTTTAGCCAATCTTTTACTTGTCGATCAAAAGCCTCGGGTATTAATGGATCCCTCAATCCTAAACCTATCTCTCATCTTCTCTATTAAGCATCTACATTCAGTTAATCATAACAGCCAGAAGAGATAAAAAATCGTAAAGAAAATAAGAATTACATAATTATTAAATAAGAAAGATCGGCATCGGACCATGAACTTGATTTTGGAGAAGAATATAACTCCAAAACGAGAACAAATCTGAAGGAAAGCACGAGAAGGTTACCAGCGGTGGTCATAGCTATATGTAATTATAACGTCCCGGTCTTGGTTTCCCGGTCCGTTATCGAGGAAAACTGGCCCTGACAACTTGTTGGGTACGGACCCAAATGAACCCGTTGGCAACCACCCAAAATGCTTAAGTCCAAGTTGTCAAGTAGTACTCCCCATCACTTATAAACCACACCACACTTTGTGAGTTTTAGATGTGGTACTATGTTTGGTATGTTACAGTAATGGGTGGTGGTGCAAGAAGAAATTGGATGAGGAGGAAGAACGAAAGGAGGAGATGTATTTATTTTATACCTAAAGGATTCAGATATTAGTTTCATATAAGCATATATACGAGCACATGTCCCAATATTTATAATTTCATTATCTAATCAAACACTTGATAATTTTTAAGAAAATAAATACAGTTTTGAAGATTAATTGGCTCACATATTCCATAGTATTTTTTTTCAAAGTTAAAAACCAAACTAAATAGACTGATTTAACTGGTTAAACCATGAACCGAAGAAAAAAATGATTTTATCAATCACTTTATAGTTAGAAAATAAAAACGATCGGAATCTGATCGGACCAATTAATAGAGTTGAACTAATTGAAGTAAACCACCAGTTCGACCATTTATTTTTTTTTTTTGACAAAAAAGTATTGTCTAATTATTTAGTAAAATACAAGAGCATGAGTATTGACGATCGAGCATTGCCTCTCTCATTCATGAGCTTCACATTTCCCCTTCCTACGATGTGTATGTTGTCGTCCTCTTCCAATGGCAGCAAACAATGCTCCTACATCAAAAAAGGATTTGCCATCGTCACACTATGAGAAGCAACAAATTAGCAACCATTGTTGTCAATTAAAGTTTTGATAGTTATTTTTAAATTGTTAATTTTAGATGTCACATGTATGTATTTATAAGAAGATAAAAGGAAGTATCTTGCTGAGCTGCGTGAAACTTATGTATGCATCATCTCTATTTGCCACTGATCTATCTCGAGATGAGAGAATGCAAGTGGCTCTACCTTTGAAGCAATTGAAATTTTAGTTTTCGAGACAAATGAGTGAGTGGGAGGCGATGAACATGGTCCTGCAGCTTCCCAAGTCCATAGACTTGCTTTGAACAGTGCCCCTAGTAGTTCTTCTCTGACTATACAGTCAGTCATTCCCTTGCGGTCAAAGCGCTCCTTCATATTCAGACAAGAAAAAGAAAAAGAAAGGAAAAGAGAACATTGAGACGATTATGTCGTCAAAACTCAAGCAGGATTCTATATAATACGTACGCCATTTCCTAGGTCTCTTCAATATATACGGAATGATTTGAGGCCGGCAGTTTCATCAATGGCTCTGGCCCAAGGGTTCTGCCGTTCAGCTCCCCTGAGCCCCCTCGCTAACCGTCCGAATCAGAGACGGCTTGGGACGCATTTTCTTTGGCAGTTTTCTTTTGACTCCCCTCAAAGCTTTTTCGATTTGACGCTAGTCTGCGGCTCGATGCAAATTCGGTGCACAAAGGTAGGCCAGGGCTCAGCTTTCCCTTGCATCACTAATATATATTATCTAGTTCTATTCGGGGAGGTACTATCTGAGCGGGAAAGACATGATCAGGTAGATCGGAGGCGTACTGACGAGGCAAGTCTTCCGCTGCAAAATCTAGTACGTCCAAGAGGAAGGATTCTTTGTACGACAAGCGCAGTTTCCGTGAGAGTTCCTGGTGTTGTTCTGATCCTCTATATCTGCTGAAAACCAGGTTATAGGGCTCTATCTTGCGGGGCAGTCTTTGCATTTATCATTTGATAAACCCCCGTCACCAGAAAGTCCATGTATGTGATAGCACCACCGCCTACCAAGCTCTCTTGTCCTTTGACGGGGTAGGGGCGAAGAAGCTCTCTTGTTCTTTGACGGGAGAGGGGCGAAGAAGCTCGTCACAGACCCTGAAGAAGTCCTTTCCCGATTCGCCTAGCCTAGACTGACTTCTACGTCAACTAGAAAGGGAGCCGCCGGGGTGCTTCCGCTATTTCTCGAAAAGCCGAGGCCCCACTTGGTCCAGGGGGCGGTGATGACAGAAACAACGGAGGTAGGCCTTAATACCCCTATAACTAGCCAAACGACCTCGGTTTGGCCGAGGGGGATCGGCCGCGGGCCTACTCGAGCCAGTCGGTGGTCAGAGGGGGGATATCCTCAGTAGTAGTGACCTTTTGATTCTTCCACGGGCTTATACGTGCACCGAATGCTCATACGGGAAAGTGAACTCCAGGGGCGCAGAGGAATCCTTTCTTTCTCGTCCACTGAATTATATGCAACCGAGCTTCATACTCCATGTCCTCTTATATATATGAATTTTACAAAATAAATTTAAATAAACGATATAAATAATTCATATTCATTTGTACGAAATATCTTCTAACCCGGCTGGACCATATATGAACCAAACCGTGAATATACCTATCCAATTTTTGACAATTTTTATAAATAGTTGACATCAGTCCTACAGATCCCATCGTGAAATCCCAAAATCGATAAATAGTTTACAATGGTTGACAATAGGGATGCATGTGGATAGATATGGACACAAATATAGTTTTTACCATATCTTTATCTCTTTTAAAATATGGATACAGATCTAGAAATAAATACATTGTGGTATTGAAAATTACAAATCATATCCTTAAATAGAGATACAGATATGAAAACGAATATTTAACAAATGGATGTAGATTATCCTACAGATAGAAAATACCTCCTACACTCGCATTGATAAGAAGAAATTATAGTTAAAATCAGGAGCTCGTTAAATCAAAATTACATAACCTTAAAAAAGGAAAGAAGATAGTGTTCTAAATTAAATAACTTTTATAACAAATAATTAAAATATTATAAATATATACAAGCTTCTTCATGTATTTTGAAAATGATTCCACCAAGTAACATATTTAGATATATATATATATATATATATATATATATATGTCTATATAAACATCTATACACAAACGTTGATTCAGTAATGCATATATTTATATTTATTTCTGCAAAAAAGTAACAACATATGTATCCATATCCTCAAAAAATGAAAACGGTATCTACATAAAAAGTATAAGAAATTATATCTTTATTTGTGTTCGTATCTATCAAAACAAAAACTACATTTCCATATCCACTTAAAAATAGATATAATTTCCATATCCACTTAAAAATAGATATAATGACATGGATAATGGTAAAGATTCCACGCGTCATGGTGTAATTGAATAAGATAAAAAAATCATGACGCAGAAACCCAACAAGAATTTAATTGGACTAAAAAACTAATCATTCATTTTCCATCGCAAACATCGATATTAACTCTCTTTTTAAAGTTGCTTATACGGAGGTTGCATGATGAAATGATGGCACCTCATGAACCAAATCATCCTTTGATGGAAATTACAATTTAAATTAAGAAAATAAAAATGCAGCTCATGTAAATAAATACCGAAAAGAATAAATAAATTACAAAATATCTTGCATCGGATTTGGCTCCCTAACTAAATTGGTGACTAGGATATCCTTTTAAGCCTGGATAAGCACCAAGTGGACGTGACTGAAAATTACGAGTTTGGTTCGATAATAGTTTACAAGCTTAGCTCGTTGAGCTAACCAGACTGGTTCCTGCCACGATTTGGACTTAGATGTCCTCGTCAAGTCGAGATCAATCTTCAGCTTAATAACTCAACAAATTAATTTGTTAAGGATAAACTAATGTTTAAAAATTCAAATAATAGACATATATAGTTAGTTAAAGTTTAATCTGTGCAAATATATAGCAAAAAAATGATTGGTTAGGGGTCTTGAGCTTGACTACTGTGGCTCGAGCCAAGATCGATTCTGGTGGATCGAACTTGATTGAGCTCAAGCCATGTGGCATAACTTCGAAAATGCCGAGCACATAGGCACTTCAAACTAAGCAAATTGGATTAATTATAAAACTAGGTAAACTGCATTTTGTTTTAAAATTATTCCCACCTTACTTATCTCTTAACTCTAAATATTTTAATTAAAAAAAAGCACGAAGATTACGATAAAATTACGATTCTATATCGACTAATTACTCAAGATTGTGCCAATTCTTAGATAAATGCATCCTCTGATCCCAGCTTTTTCGAGGTTGTAAAAAGATTTGGATCACCTTTTCTTTTAGCAATAATCGTTAGGTTGTCCTGTGTGAAGACTTGAAAATAATTTCTTTTTAACGTACATGAGATTTATTCGCGATTTCACGTAATATCATACCTCTCTAACTTTGCAGTATAAAAGTGTCATTAGCGAGCCACCGGTCACTGCACTTCTACTTACTATTTTCGTGAATGATAAAGAAGAGCCGAGTTCGAAGCTTCGAGGAATGGAATAAGCACATTGCCAAACCACTATATAACATTATGTATTGTGATTGTGTGTGTTTTCTTCTTGACCAGTTTCCTGCTTGTACTTCATTGATATTTTCACACGCAATGCAAAAATAACCCCATATATATAAATGCTAAAATGCCAACATTCATCTCTTGTTGAATACATCAAAAGCCTGCAAGTTAAGGTCCTCCATCCAAAATGCTTGGAAAGAAAATCAAATGAAAAGTCATACAAAGCCCTGTCATAACCGCTAATCTCTCATTAACACATGCAAAACTGCTTGTATAAAGATGATTAGCCATTTAGAAGAATGTGTGACAATCAAAGAGGATAACAAATGGAACTTACACACTCACAGCGATGAATGTTGCGAAGAAGATGACACGAGACAATTATACAAAAGGCGTGCTTTAATGATGTGGGAGCAAGCTCATTTGTGTATAGACTACGCTCAGACTATATACAGGACGGCAGCGTAGGGCCATGGCAGAAGAATGCAGCAACAATGTAGATTACTATCAGGAGGAGGAGAATCAAGGCCAACCTGCACCGTAAAATTTGTTCGCAATGCATAAGTTTTGGGAATGCAATTGATTCTGTAGTTTGCACACTTTCATAAAAGCATAGTATTTGTTAATAGAATAATCTAGTATCAGCAGAAAACACCCAAGGAATGAATGAACAGCTTTTCTGACAAAAGGTGTCATCTAAGGATAAATACAATAATTTAATTTTGTAGCACAACTAATATACCGACCAACAAGTTATTCGATCAGACCAATGTAACGAAATGGATCAAAAGAGAGGATCATGGAAGGCATTGTTAATGCATCTAACTATTGTCGCATTGACCACGAAGAGCAACGTATGAAGTCAAGAATAACCCACGAGTACTTCCACAAAAGCAAACAAAATCTGGAAGAAAATAGCACAAAGATCTTACGTTCCTGTGGTGTTCTTAAAAGAAACTTGAGCTGTGCAGCTCCAGTATATGATATTTTCCTTCTCTATAGTTATAACAAGCATTAGAAAGATGCAAATTTCTAGTTGGCCAAGTAAAATGGTTGAGCTTACCCGCTAAAATAATAGACACATTCAATTATTAAATGTACTAAGCCTTCTCCTACTATAAGTAGGGTCGACCATCGACTACCTAACGCAACTCCTGCAAGAGTGGGATTTGAACCGTGGTCTATTGTTTGGAAGACAGACTGTACTACCACTAGACCATTAAGTGGGTACACGCACATTCAATTATTCTAGAAAAATAAATGTTGGTGTAGATGACTCATAAGGTTTTGACGTTTGATTCAGTAGAAGAGTCTCAAGACTCTCAACCCCACAATTTCATAATCCATGTTGAGTCTAATTCCGAATTTAATTATCTGATATCTTTATTGGGAATGATGCAGTACACAAGCAGGTTTAAAAAGCATATTACGTTGGTCAGTTTGTTGTTTTAATTTTGTTTGTTTAGAGTAGTTTCATTTATTTGTAGCATAACTACATATTTGAAAGTGGATCTTTAGAAAAATGTCATCTGGTATTAAGGTTGTGACCTTGATAGTTGCTAAATCTACATAATGCCACCGTTCAATAGCTACAGAAGAGATGGATTGGCAAATGTGTGGAAGTCCTTATTGATGTTCCTAGGTGAACGCACAATTTACTTTTTTTATAGCTCTGATAGTTCTCCAAGTGTCTTCTTTTTTGTCGTAGAACTATGATAAAATTTACCCTACTTTTCTTTTTTTTCTGGCAAACCACGCAGATCCCTCAACACAAGCTATCAGGCGCAAATAATGTCAGAAGCAGACCTATCAAACATACTCCTGATTTAATGACCTTCATGACGCCACTCTACTACATAGCATTAATATGCATAGAATTAATGACAGAAATCACCCAAGATAACAAGAAAAGGACATCCGTTCCTTTCCCAACAAAAACATGACATACACCACAGCAGAAAACGCATCTAAGAAGGCTGTCTGCCATACTCTATTCCTTTCCCCACAAAAGGTCAAAGAACATGCTATCTATTGATCATGTAACGAGAAAGAAAAGCAATCATCCTATCATCTAAGAATAGATTAAAGTTTCACCTCGGTTTGATTTTCTGAAGTCTGAACTTATAGGATACAAGGACTGTGAAGTTCCTCTGTAAAAAACACGTGTGCCCATATTGAAACTTTCTTTGACCGTTGGGTGTCAGACAAGGTTCGAAATCTCGATTTCGTTTCAGTCTCTCCCAGAATCGAGGAAAATTTCGATCATTTCGGTGAAATGTTGAAAATGGTTCAAAAGGCCATTATTCTACCACTTTTCACAAATTAAGATCTTTCAAGTTATTACAACAATAAATAACTTACACATACACATTTATACCACACATATCGCTCATCTATGCCCCTTTTATCGCACATATCAGTCATATCGCTGTCAAGGCCCTAAATGTCAGTTCCGATCACCATTTCGGTATCGACCAAAACATAATTTCGGTGAAATTTCGACCGGAATTTCAGTCATTTCGGTCATTTTTTGTACGAGGACCCCCATATTTCGGTCATTTCGGTCGAATTTCGATTTCGACTGGATATCGATATTCAACAGAAATTCGACCAAATTTCGCTAAAATTTGAAGCCATGTCGTTAATGTTGATTCTTGGTTGTTACATATTGGAAATGGATATCATCCTAGTTCTTAAAACACCATTAGCTCACAAACGCACACATATCGGTCATATTAGACATATCATTCAGATGATTGACAGATATTGGAAATAGAAATCGAAATAACTAAATTAACGACACTTATAACACGTCTTTTGTTCATAAAAACAGAAGAGACGTTTGATTCTAAAATGTAGATAATGATTAATGGGACAATATTTCGTTAATAGAAATAACTGTCGTAGATAATGTTCTTGTGAATTATGGAATTAGTTAAAAAATAAAGATGCACCAATTTACGAAGATAAATGGCAAACGGAATCAAATGAACAAGCTACATTTGATATCTAGAAGCTACATAGTTGTTTCATCTCCATTGCTAAAGCCTAAAGGGGGTAAAGCTCCCCAAGTTGAAGAATCATGGTATGCACCGCTCATGTCGCACCATACCCTACCAAACGAGGGTCTCGTTGCCTGGTCAACGAGCCTGGGGGGTCTAGGAGGAGCAAGTGTGATCCCCTACGAGTGTGAGGGCAGTGCCATGGACCCAAAACAAATTATATAAACTATTACGTGTTTTAATATAGGGAGTAGCTAAATAAGTAGTAAAATTTATGTATGGACAAATTTAACAACGCACATACAAAAGTAGGTACCTAGGTGCAGTTTGCAGACGGCATTGCTTTAGTGGAAGAAACAATAGATAGAATCAAAGGAAGCATAGCATGAGCATCAAAGGGAGGCTTTGGAATGTAAGGATTTCTGACTAAATAGAACTAGTGCGGAATATATGGAATGCAAGTTCAATGTTAAGGAGATAGAGATGGGACAGAGGTAGAGCTTGGAACACGTTTTATCTCAAAGAACGGTGTTTTAAATACCTGGATTTTATCTTTCAAAAGAGATGGAAGCATTGATGTAGATGTCACTCGCTGAATTAATGTTAACAAAGTGGATAGAACCTTGATGTGCTATTTGTGATGAGAAGATATCGTAAAGCTCAAAGGAAACACTATAAAGCTGCAGTGAGACCTGCAATGCTTTACAGTGGCGAATATCATACAAACAATTATAGACACGTGCAAAATATGTCTAAGAAAAAGATACTACACTGAATCTTTGGCTACATAAAGGAGGATCGGTTTCACAAGGAGAATATCAGAAGAAAGATTGGTATGACACTGATACAAGACAAAATATCTCAGCTAGGGAGGAATGTACATGCACAAACAAGGTGACTTAATTCTACAGTATTAAGATGCGAGAAACTAGAAAGAAGAGCCTTGTTAGGGGTCGAATAAAAAACAAAGCAGTGTTGGAAGGAGAATAAAGGATATGACTTTATCGGATTTAAGCGATATGATCCAAATTCAATTTGTATGGAAGGAATCCACGTAGTCAAACACACAAGGTGAGAAAAGGTTTGGCTGCTGTTGTAGTTGGGAGCTACATATGATTAAAAAATCTAAAATTTAAATTACAAAAAACCAAGCACTAAGAAGTCTGGTGAAAAAACTATCATTTATGCATTATCCTAATAGCAAATAATTTTCTATGATGGTGCTCCAAGCTAATAGGACTCCTAATTCCTATCAGTGAGCAAAACCTCGGATGATAAACCTCAGAAAGGAAGAATGGAAAAAGTGAAAAAAGAGAAGAGGTCCCTCGCTTGCATATAATTTTGACAGGAACTATTCCGTAGTAACTTGATCCAAGCTTCCGCAAGTAACAATCCCAGACAATCATAAGCTAAAAGAGGCAAGAAATATGACCAAACACTCCAACAATATGTGCATTAAGAAAAAACATCAAGATAATGAAGCATACGTGAGTTTGACGTTTCTCCACCAAACAGTATTCCTGAAGCGACGAGCTTGCCTTCTAAAGCGATGTGTATTTCCTTGCATGGTGGCTGTTTTGTCGACTAACAACTCTAGCCTTTCTCCTCTTTCAAGAACCTTATCGATGTTCTCAATCATGACATTACGCACCTGCAAATTTAAAAGCATGGTGACTTGAAATGGCATCTTCAGAATTCATGAATAAAGTCTCCATTGTTTTTAGAATTTCTGGTGAAAATTATAGGAAGCTTGTATCGATCAACACGATGTGTATACTTCAGGTACATGGACTTGATCAAGATGCAACTCTTGTCTAAAACACACCTGGCTCATTTCACCTTTGATACGATTCATTCTGTCAGCATTGGGATCATTTGAATAATAATCCATTTTCTGATTCAAGACTCGAGAAAATTCTTCATTCATGGCGTATGCAAGAGCTGTATGACAAGCACGACCATATGTCTTGACAAATTGCCCATGAATATCCTCCAGAAATGCAAAAGGGATCCTTCCTGAGACAAGAGTTGGCATGAAGTGAATATTTTGTAAACACATATCAGAACTGAAATCATGATGGATGCTAAGAAAATGAAAAAAAAATCTTCTTCTTCAAACAAAAATTGGATGTTCCAGAACTTGCTAAGAAGTAAAAGAATTATGGTCTGCAAATGCAACTTATCCATTTTCAAACATAAATATAGAACTATGCAACAGAAAATAGCATATTGCTTGAGTTCTCTTTCACCATATCACTGTTGACCTTTTTCGCATGATAAATATTTTTGAAGATTCATCCACTGATGATCGTGATATTCCTTCCATATCAAGTTACAAATATAAAAAGCAAGGCTCACTCTGCCCTAGCTAGTTTTCAGTTTGTGATGATCAAAGTGGCTCCAAGGACAAAGATGAGGTAGAGTCAACAAATGGAAGAGAATGGCGACTCAAACTCATGATGCATGTGCATGGGAAAATTCAATGATGATTGACAGAAAAAGCAGGTTCACTGGAGTTGTTTTCTTCAACATCACCATCTAATGAATAAATGTAGTGCTGCGAGGAGCGGAAACAAACCACATACACATATATTTACGAGATTCACCCTTAATTGGACTACGTCCTTAGGCTGCAGGGATCATTTCACTATATGTTAATAAAGAGAAAATACAAAGGATACAGAGAATCCTAACCCTAGGGACTTTATATAGTATTCCCGGTGCAAATGGATCCTAGAGAAACGGATCCCCGTGCTAATAGGGTATGGTGTGATGTGGGGTATATAGGACAATTCTTCAACTAGATATGAAACAGATAGATATGATTCAAGGCCTATCAACAGTTAGATTGCCCCTTCTTAACCAGGTGCTACAACCTTTTTATTTGGATGGACATATGTGAAAAAGAAATGATGTTTGAAAGCCCAAAAAATCATCAAAAAGAGGAAGCAAGGCATGGTAGTAGGCCCAAGAATGTATGGGCAGTAGTCGCAAACACTTGAGAGGTATCGAGTCGCTAGCAAAAAGAGGAAACACTGCAGGGTAGTAGGTGCATTAGGTGAAATCGCACACCCCTCCTTTGAACATAGGAATCGGCAACGAAGAATTTTCTATCTTCTTATGGGACCTGTCAAATAATCAAGGAAGAAGAGAATACACATCAAAAGATTCAGCGCTTATGTGAAAGAGATTTGCAGAGAGATCGTGCGCTCTTATATTAGATAGCAGAATGAAGTCTTAGAGAAGATAGAAGCAAATGTTTGGGCTAGTTCCTTGTGCATTGCATGCTTGTTGCACCGGACATATAGGACACGCCAGGCTCGACGACAGCAAGCTTCCTTGGGCAACTGAACACCCTTTCTTCACTAGACAGCAGAATGGAGTCTTAGAGAAGATATAAGCAAATGTGTGGGCTTGTTCCTTGTGCCTTGCATGCTTGCTGCACCGGACATATAGGACATGCCAAGCTCAACAAGGACAAGCTTGCTTGGGCAACTGAATACCCTTTCCTCACTTCACTACCTTTCGAGCCCCAGAGATAGCCGAACTGGAAATCAGAAAAGCTTATAGTTGCCTTTATAATCCCGATATGAGTGTAGCTTCCAAAAGTCCAGAAGAAATCTGTGTCAAAGGGCATTTTCCTAAACTATATTTCAAATTACATTTTCCTAATATATTTTTGTCATTTTGATGCTTGTCTGACCTTGATTGGAAAATCAAGCCCTTTCTTATTGTATTATTTTCTTTACCTATATATGCATCCAAACCCTTTCTTGTCATTTGATGCTTCTCCAATCACGCCAAGCTCAACCAGGACAAGCTTGCTTATGCAACTGAATACTCTTACCTCACTTCACTACCTTTAGAACCCCCAGAGATAGCCGAACTGGAAATCAGAAAAGCTATTAGTTGCCTTTATAATCCCAATATGACTGTAGCTTCCAAAAGTCCAGAAGAAATCTGTGTCAAAGGGCATAGCCCTGAACTATATCAAATTACATTTTCCTAATATATTTTTGTTATTTTGATGCTTGTCTGACCTTCATTGGAAAAATCAAGTCCTTTCTTGTTGCATTATTTCCTTTCCCTATATGTGCATCCAAGTCCTTTTCCCTTCGATCCATTATGCAGCTTCCCCCAACAGTCTTAACATCTTGCCTGATTGGAGCTGTCCTGTATCCCAAGATTCTTTCTCCAAGCTGCGCAAATTGCATCGAAAAGGACAAGGTTCGCTGCTCCAGATTACACATAAGGAACATGCAAGAAAATTCTCTACAACATTTCTCCTAGTATGCTCCTTTCTCTCTTACAAACCTTCTCTTACTTTGCAAATGTCCTATTTGCCTCGAGTCTCTGTTTCGAAAAGCATCTACCACCAATTTCGCCAGCCATTGACTCCCAGGTCTCACCTGACGACTGGGAGTCAAATGACACATAATTGATCATAAATAATTTGCAAAAGGGAGAATGGAGGAAAAAGGTAGTCCTCATTATTAAGAAGATGCACAGGAGCTTGATTAAGATTTAGGGTCAAATATGGCAAATATAAATTACTAGCCATTGGATCTGTCATTCCAAGAGGGGCATTTTCTAATACTTATTCTATTTTTCTTCACTCATTCCCTATCACCTAACTTGCAATGGGATTGGATTTAACCTGCTCACCACCATCCCCAACACACAAAGTTTCTGAACATCTGGAAAATATCCGAGTAAACCATCGTAATAAGGCTTGACTACAAAGAGCCTTAGTTTAATCCAGGACTACAAAGAGCCTTCAAGTATAAAGCAAAAAAATGCACGAATAGCATATCAGATGTAGTCTCAGTCATGCATATGTGAAATAACATGAAATCCAGCCATTTCCATTAAATCCATAATTAAAAAATAACAATTGTCAGTTACAAACTATTTCACAGAGTCAGACAAAACTAAGGCTCAGGAAAATAAGAGATATAAAACGGTTGTTAATTAGACTTTTTTTGAAAAAAAAGTTTGTTACATAGAATTTTAAGTTCTTTTAAAAATGAGAGATAGAAAGGAGCAATAACAACACCCATAAATGATTTATTAAGAGCATCAATAAATTATATGATGTTGATCATTGTACATTTGGATGTATAAGCTCAAAGTCCTCTGATCAAACAGCTGCAAGGGGGGACTAAAAGCGGGAAGTCACATTCTCCAAATATGTTCCAATTTCCCAAAGGCGTATCCCATCCCTTCCATCTAAGCAGACCATGGAAGAGGTCTGAATGCAGATTGACTTGAGAGTTTTTCAACCAGGCAGTGTGTTGGGGATAAGGAAGCATGTGGGGAGAGACCTGTTCAATTTTGTATCCCTTATACTCTCGGACATAATGTACTGTTACATAAGACAAGAAAGTCAAATCTTCAATTCAGCTTCTACTTACCTAGATCACGATCCATATGACTACCATGAAAGTAGGGTTCTTCTTAAATTGAAAAAACTCCTAATATATTTTTTAGGAAAACAATGAAACTACATACTAAGAACATTTTTTGTGTTTTTTTGTACAAGGGATTTATACTACCAGCCACTTCAGGGGATATGAAGTCCCAGCTTACGTACTTTCTTGTTAGATCAAGCTCGCATAATATTTTTGCTTGAACTATTTTAGAGTGCTGTGTCTCTCATTGAAGGTTTGTTGCCTAAGAAGTGGGAAGCATGCAATTTATCTAATTACTTATTTGTATGTGCAACATTGGTCTCTCTAAGTTCAATTTATGATGAAGTGAGCAGTACCTCTTAAGTTTCACAACAGTGACACTGAATACCTAAGAGTTATAGACCAAGTTGCAACTTATCAAGATCCTGAATCTTTTTAAGATAATTCCGTACACCAAATTGTAGTTGTTGAATGTTAGGGATTTTGATCAAACTAGTGCCATATAGTTATTTAAAAATGGCAAGCAACGTCACTGGACGACTATAAGCAGACAAGTTTCCATATTTCTTGAAGCTGGAGTAATATTAGATGTTCTTGTAGTTGGAATCTAGCTGCAAAATTTCCAAATTTTGTACCTTGTAGAATTTCTCTGCTAGCAGACACGTTTGATAGGATTCACTTGAAGCTTCTCTAGAAGATTGGTTTGTCTTTTGAACATGAATGACCTACTGTGCAACAATTCTTAGTTCATGCACACAGGAACACCAACGGATAAGAAAGGTCTTCCTTGTGAATAATGAATATGCATTTCCAAGACAACTTCTCAGATTATGATAGTATACAATTCACGGATTATAGTGAAAGGGTCTGTCACCCTATTGCACAACTTAAATAACAGACAATTCATAGGAAAATATGATAATACCGTTCACACCAACTGACAGTATAGGACTCACATTTCTAGAAAATTTTCATCGAATCTGTGAGTGCACGGATGCCTCAGCATCAATCTTTGCACTGAAGAGGTCAAGTATCACGTTAACCAAAAATCAGATGAATACCAGTGAAGGTAGTTGACCCCAAGGCCCTAAATGTCGGTTTCGGTCACCATTTCGGTGACCGACCGAAACGGAATTTCGGTGGAATTTCGATGGAAATTCGACCAAAAATTTGGTCATTTCAGTCATTTTTTGTATTAGAACCTTCATATTTCGATCATTTCAGCCATTTCGATTGAAATTCGATTTCGACGGGATATAAAATTTCGACAGAAATTTGACGGAATTTTGCTGAAATTTGAGGCCATGGTTGACCCCCAAGGCCCCAATTGTATCGGCAGATTCAAAGCATCGGGAGATTTACCCTCTTTGGCAAAACTAACCTCATCCACGAAATATCTCTAATTCGCAATTTGTTCTCTTTAATGTTCAAAACAACAGCCCTTACGCTTCTTAACACAACCTTCCCAAACATAAGCCGCCAAAATTCAATTAGCACCAATTACATCCATCAAATCCCAGTGCCAATTTCTAAAATTTTCAGTGCCCGAGAGATAGGAATCCAATCCATGTCCAAGTCAACCTCCCAAACCCCACATCTATCAAAACACCACCATCAAGATGCAACGAAACAAGCACTTGTCTTGATTCTCAACTTAGCAAATTATACAAGTACACATCCATCCAAATCCTTTTCATCATCATAACGTTTCCGTGTAAGTAAATTGCAGCATTTGATCAAAAACAAAACCACATTATACACCCACATCGAAACAAATCACGCGCAGCATCCCCACCACGCATTCGCAGCACAATTCACAACTCAAACCCAAGAATCCAGCTATATTGGAAGCGCCCCACCGGCTTCTCATACTTAGATTCGCTACTAGCGACATCGGTTCAAATCCTATAGATCGTGATTTAAAAACTTTTTTTCTTCTTGATTAACTATCCAATGGATCAAAGAATCTGCAGAATCATAAAGAGGAGGGAGAGAGAGCTCACGTCCGGCGGCATCGTCGGCCATACATAGGACGGTGATGCCATCGGTGCGCTTGACGTGGAAGATGTAGCGATCCTGGGAGTAGGACACGTGGCTGTCGTTGGTGCCGGGGATCTTCTCAAGGATTTGCCGCGCGACGCCGGCGGCGTTGGACTGGCCGGTCCCGTACTCGGCCAGCACCACCGAGCCCCTCGCCACCAGAGAGTACAGGATCGCCATCCCTCCTCCCTTCTCCCTCTCGATCGGCCGGTGGGGATAGGGTGATCGGGATCGATCTGAAGGGGTGGGGAGGGGGAGGGGGAGGGGGAGGAGGAAGAGGTAGTACGAGAAATCGCGAGGTGGGGGTGGGCGGGGAAGGGGGTGGAATGGGGAAGGAGGGTGTGGTGGGGTGCGGAGAAGGCTAAGGAATGTGGGTTTGATGGGATGGAGGGAGAAGATGTAAGAGCTACTGGGGTGTGATTGGGTCATAGGTATGAGATGATTGTTCCGGAGGAGTAGTGGAATGATGTGAATGGCGAGAGCACAAAGGCGTGTGTTGATTTACGGGAAGAGAGATGTGATTGGGGATGGGAGCCACTTAGATGGGACCCGTAGCCCTTCCTGTGGGCCCCAGATTTGACTGTTTGGTGGAGACTTTGCAATAAGCTTTTAAGCTGTTCGATCTTGATCGAGCGGTTCACACGATTTTGCATGGTACATACCTATAAAAAGTGTAAAATCGTACGAACCGTTCGAACAAGATCGAACGATTCAAAAACTTACTGACTTTGTTGCACATGCCCCTTTAGCAAAGGATCCACTCTCGTATCATGGAACAAGGTTTTGATGATCCAAAATGGACGGTCTCGATGTGAAGATTGATTGATTGGTAATGCATTTGTGTAATTGTGAAAGATTTAACCATTTTATATCTTTGTATTTTGTATTTGTATATGTTCTTCTTCTTGATTGTTTTTCAACTTGTGTGTTGGTCGGATCTGTTTTAACTATATGTTTTATTGAAAGCAATAAAAGGATGTTTAGGTTGTGGTGTCCATGCTTAATATCCTTTGTTGGATTGTGTTCATGAAATACTGAGCAAGATTAGAGAGTTTGAGGTCGGAGGCATTGCGTGAATGTAGTGATTAAATGGGAGATCGCTTCGAAGGTAGAGCTTAGGTGGGTCATGGCTCGTCGGAGGTTGGCTAAGCATAGGATAAGCGGTTTACTTGAGTAAGACTTAAGAACAACCGAAGTTTAGGTGGATGAAATGTGAAATGAGGATAATTTTGGGTTTTTGATGTAGGTGAGGAAATGTGAACACCCCAGACACAATTCGACATCTAGTATTCACAAAGTAAGAGAGAGAAAGAGAGAGAGAGAGAGAGAGAGAGAGAGAGTGTGTGTGTGTTACTAGAAATGTTGATTACTAATTCATGACTCGGGCTTAAACATTTTGGATGATAAAGTCAATGAGTTTAATTGGATCTAAGTCCAGCAAGTTGTCAGAGTCAGTTTTCCTGAATAATGGCACGACTCTAAACTTTAGATGTTACAAGAGAGCTTAGTATGGAGTTAAACCGATGCATGAGAAAACTTCTGATCGATGTAAATCGAATGTACTCGCATAGGGAATCTTGTTGTAGAGTTGTAGTGTAAGATGATGGGTTGAACTCAATTCGATCTTCAACGAAGCTTGCTGAAAAAATAGATCTTCAGTAAAATCCCAATTTTTTGTGACGTTTTTTTATACATGTAAGTAGGTTGTAGCACTTCCACTCCAAACCATGTTCTTCACAAAAGAGAGAATGAATAAAAGAGACTTAGTTGTCATAGTTATATTAACTCAAGAGATTCTTACCCTAATATCCCTAAAATCTTGTCCAATTGCACCATAATCTCAATAATCTTTTTAATTACATCACAACCCCTTTGCAAGGGTTTTGGTGCAAGACTTGGTAAAACTACATGGATTGTGACGTAGTTATAAAGATTATATCAGTCATGGTTTAATTGACCAATATTGCAGGGATCATGGAGTGAAATTCCCTTAATTCAAATGCAACCTAGTAATTATTTATCCTCTTTATAGGTATTTCCATGCAAGTACTCTTATCTATAGAATAGATTGAATGTAAAAGGGGCTAAAATATGTTTATAATAAAGAAGTCCCCCATTATTATCAAAGTATTTATATGCAAATTGCTAAGTTAATCGCATGAGCAAAGATATGGAGCCATGTGCTGAAAAGCTGTGCAAAGGTAACGAGCTCGTGGAGTTGGCGTGTAATGCAGCCATCAACAAAGAAGCCAATCCTAAAAGGACAATAGGAAGATGCCTCTTTAGCACAAGGGGATTTGAGTGATACATTTGATCATATTTTTTAATAAAAAATCACTCGCAACGTCATAGATCAATGTAAATATATTAGAATGAATCGTATTCGCATTCGTTAAGTAACTATTTTTCATATTTTATGAGGATAAGGAAAAAATTGGAGTTATGCCAAGAATTCGATAATTCTTTACATACTCAATATATTGGAATTCAAAACACAAAGAATATATTTTTATTTACACAATTTACTTTCAGTAAAGACACCTTCGTGTTGAAAAAATATCGCTCATATCCTTTACTTTCTTACTATGATGTGAAAAATTTTAAGAATCGAATGGCGTCGTCTTGGTGCAAAATTTTAGCTTTGTAGATATTGATGGCTTAACTCGATAGGACATGTGGTGAAGATGATTGCCCGAATTTGGCAGAGCATATCCGAGATAGGCTTCAAACACAGACATTGTCTGTATTTTGTCAACAGAAAGAGGCGAGGGGCAGTGGTGTGTGGATAGGGATGAGCATGGGTCGGGTTGGGTCGGGCTTTGAAGGGCCCAGGCCCAAGCCCGTTTAAAAAATTCAGGCCTTGGGCCGGGCTTAGGCCCGTAAAAATTTTTTTGTTCGGCCCAAGTCCAGGCCCGGCCCAATTCATTTGGGCCGGGCCGGCCCATATCCACCAATTAAAGATTACTAATTTTGAGTCTTTTGTTTCAAGTTAATCTCCAAAATTATTTAAAACATGTACCATAATACTTGTGAAACGATTAAAATTTAATTCTACCAAATCTGAAGATTTCTCATTTCCCACACATGCACTCAATGTTAGAAACCATGATTGTCTCTCATATATAGAAATTGAAAGAGTGAAACAAACTTACCCAGTTAACAACAATAGGTGCAACAGACCCTACATGTTAAAAAAAATGGGCATAAGGCCCGCATTGAGTAAAGGTACAATAATAGAAAATATTTTGATTGAAAAATAAATACTGACAAATTCAAGAATAACCAACAAAATTTAAACCAAAAACTAATTAAGGAAAATTAAATCTTAATTGAAATACAATGATCATCAATTCATGTGACATGCCTGACTTTCTTGATTTGTAAACATTGTATGAAGACATGATCAGTGCACACACGGAATAGTTGGGAGTTTTCATGTATATAGGATGTGGGAAAGGTCTGGGCCCTCTTCGGGTCGGGCTGTTGGGCCGGGCTGGGCTGAGCCAAGCCCGAGCCCGGCCCAAAAAATTTGGGCCTAGATATTAGGCCCAAGCCCGACCCGATATTCATTTGAGCCTAGGCCGGGCTGGGCTTTTTGGGATGGGCCGGGCCGGCCCAGCCCAATGCTCATCCCTATGTGTGGAGGCTCATGTCATTAGGGTGTACAAGTGACCTTTACATGTTGACTAGAACAAGTCCAAGTAAAAAGTAAATGCTATATGCTTCTTCAAAGCGAATGGATGTAAGGTTACATATATTGCATTCAAAAGTTAATGTAAGGCACATTCACTTAAGCTAGGTGTTTATAAGCATTGGAACTTAGGTAGATTATATGATCAAACGAAAAGATGTAAAAGGATGTGGAGTGAGGAGGCCCCTTAGAATTTGATTCGAGGCAAGAAACGAGGCAGGGTGAGTGAAATCATTACTATCATATGATTTAATCCAAAAGCATGTAAGAAGCCACAAAGTTGAGGAAGAGACTTAGACCATTGGATCTTTTGATCCAACAATTAATAAGAATGGAGAATTCGATCACGAGACCTATTCGAGTAGATGGATTTGGACCCGGTAGTCAAAATGTTCTAGTGGGCTCAAATGAATGTTTAAGGCTTTTAAAATCTTAGAACTTTTTAATATCCTATATAGGCCTCATTTAGGTTAGGTTCGACCCTTTATAGGTTGCTTTTTTTAACTCACATAATTTTGGTTTGACGAATTTAGGGTCAAATTGATCTATTTTAATGAGGTTCACCAGGAGATTTATGCTTTAGGTTTTAGTTTGACTCTAGTTTAAACCATGGTTTAAGTTTTGCAGTTAGATTTGTTAATGAGTTCTAAGTTTATATCCAGGATGTAGAGTTTTGTTTTCAAGAATGTATTCTAACTTAAGTAGGATTATAATTGAATGGATCAAGGTCTTGCTAACTAGGGTTATATGCAGGGGGGTCTTTTATGGCTTAGACAAAGTTAACTGTTGTTACAATTTGGATTAGATGCATGAGTAGGTGGTTGAAGTTGGATCTTAACTAGGGTGCATATTAATTATTATTATTAGTAGTAGTAGGAGGAGGAGGAGGAGGAGCAGCAGAAAGTTAGCTATGTTCTGGTTAAGGTTCAACCCCAACTAGCTAGGATTTAGTGGAGCTTTAGTTTTAATATATCCCTAATTAAGGTCACAGTTAAGGGTTCAAAGATTTATATAGATGAATTATGGGTTCAAACATGGTAAAGAATAGTATATTGGGTTAAGAATGTGGTTAACATTGCTTTGCGTTTTGTTGAGACTGAGGGATGAGAGACCTTTTGATTTGGGTAAGTGATGTAGCTGACTACATATATGGATCGAATGCATCATTTAAGATATCTATCTTGAAGTTAAGGTGTTTTCAAGTTTTGAAGTCTAAAACAGACTTTAGGAGTCGATCTTCTTCTGAGGTTTAGTTTGGTCATATGATCTGCTTACTATCCATTTTGGGGCATTGAGTTGATATCATGTGTCATGACAAATATGCATATGATCTTGGTAAGGTTAAATGCATGTAAATTAAGATCAGTTTTCATGATTAAGTCGTGTTGTAATGAATTGAAAATTCATCATGAATGATGTCTAACCTTACACATCACGAAAAGTATTGAATAAACAGATCAAATTCAAACAAAAATAAGTGCTAATCATATGAGTGATATGGCAAAGAAAAAATTATATTGCAGCGTGAAAACCACATGGATATGGAATGATTTATGCATTGTTTCGTAACACAACAAGAGTATGGGATCATTGCCTTTGATGTGTGCAGTCTCTAACATAAGATACCTCTGAAAATAAGTCCACACGCGGATGCGCGGTTTAATTATGAAATTCATGCGAGACCAAGAGTGATGGTTCTCTCCTTCTCCTCCCACGCAGATGGTGAAGATGCTCCTTGGTCTCCTAGGTAGACCTAATTCGATGAGGCTACCTTCTTCCACACAGACATAGAGCACGAAGAAGACGAATGCTCTTCTTGTATTTGGTATGACAACATGGAGATGGAGTTCCACGAGGTGACGACCTGGAATGGAGAGGATATTGTAGACGAACATGGAGAGGAAATGAGAGAAAATGGAGTCCTTTTAAGGTTTCTTCTCGAAGAGAAGCGAGTTTTGTTTTGAATAGACATCCCGCACCCTCTATGTGTATACATAGGGGGCTAGCATATTCACATTTAGTTAATCGTGGATGGCAATCTACTCACATTAGCATTATTATATGTCTGTGAATCATATTCAAAACGTTCCTAACATATATGAGTATCATGTTCTATTGTTCTCAATATTAACATGAGAATCATATTCTCAATATTCCTAATATTATTATGAGAATTATATTCTCAATATTCCAAATAATATTATAAGAATCATATTTTAATATGTAAGTAATATTTGCATTAATTCTATTAAATGTGAATTATTTTTATATGATTCGTCTTCACTAAATGAGAATAGGATTTACATTATTTCCAATAAATATAATTCATATTCACATAAATACAAATATATAGACATATTATACATATAATATATTCATACCTATTTATTTAAGTACATAAATAAAATAAGAGAAATAAAATAAAAATATGCAACTAAATGTGTACATATATTATAAATATATAAAATATGTACATATAATAATACATAAAATACAAAATAAAATTAAAATACTTAAAACATAGGTAAATATACCTATGTATACACCTGTTAAAATTAACAAATAATAAATGAAGTTGTAGAAATGAATAAAAATCATAAAAATAGTTTATAAAATTATAAACTATTTTTATGCTTTAAGTTTTATTTAATAAAATTATTTATGTATTTTTAATTGAATTTTCAAATCTTTTTTTATTAATTTTTAGCTTCATTCAAGCTGTGGTGGAACAATGGGGGCACCTGGACCGTTGACCCCCCAGTCAACTGTCTGGTCTCCCTACAACCCTTGTTAGAACCCAAATCTGCACCTACCCCCTTCTCTTCCCCATTTTTCTTCGATGGTGCACTGCTCGAAACGCCTCGACTCCTTCACCTAAAATGTGCTCCCCACGATCAGGAACATCACCCCATGCTTTGATCATCCAATATTTTGGCAAAACCTCTACAATCTCGTGACCTTTCCACCCAAAAACTATGTGTATAAATAAACCTCTATCTCCCCCTTTTTGTGTTTAATGCAATCTCCTGCTTCGTAACCCCAATAGGAGTCCCTAGGTCGAGGTTGTGGTGACATCTTGAGATCTCCAGCCTTGTCGGTGTGGAGAAGAAGGAGATGAGGAGGTCTGCCATCGCCTGAAGCTTGCTTCATGCGAAGGCTCTCTGCTCCTTGATTCAGGTCAGGCCTGATATGATTTCTTGTCATTTCCAGTGTAGTTTTCTTCTAGCATCGTAGTGAAAATTTTAATTTATGCAGTTAGTTGTTAACTTAGCTTAATTTCCAATTTCATCATATGTTGGAGCTTCAAGCTCCAGATTCTAATCATCGTAATATTATTGTTATTCGACCTATTTTCTCCATCATCTCAATCCCTACCGTGTTCTCCATCATACCCCTCATCTGTCAACCATTGATTTCACCCCAAATCGGAGGTAGCTGGCTCCTTCCGTCGCTATACGTCGGAGCTCCATCACCCATCCGTTCTGTCATGCGCAACAACTTCTATTTGGGTCCATGGCATCCCCCTCGAGCCTATATCCTTTTGTACAGGTTCTGGAGCCTCGAGGACCCACCTAGAGATGGATTGAAGGTGCAATTCGTGCTGCAGATCGCGAAGAATAACCAAGAGCAGAGCTCCAGACAATGCCAGAGGCGCAAGAATTTAAAGATCGAAGCTCAGGGAAGAACCTGTTCTTCCATGTTTTTCCACCACCACCCACAATCGTCAGATCGAAGCCTCGACCATGATCTAATATGGGTCATCCAGTTGAGGCAAGCAATGCGCACTCTTCGTCGTAGATGCACGTAGTGTCTGATCAAGGAACGTTTGATCGTGCTACGTTATGGGCAAGTTACGTGAAGACCCCTTCAGCTTTTGTATATTAGAACTTTTATTTAATAAGCCATTTGTATTATAAATATAAAAAATGTATATTTTACACCTTGGGCCATGATCTTTGCATTAATTACATCTAGGTCCTCCTGCCTTACGTGTTACGACCTGTGAGGTCTTAGAAAAATTGTGTGCACGACCCTATCTTTTGTGGACCACATACTAAATGCATTTACAATTCTTTTAAATTACAAATAAATCCCTACCATGCAGTATTTTTATTTCTTACCTTTTATTTTTTCATAAATAGCTCATGAGTTCTAAAAATCTTAGGATAATTGTTATATATGTATGGCATGTTGCTTGTTTACACACATAAATTTATTTAGGTATTTAAGGTATTTTTCAATTTTCTAAAAATCGAAAAAAAAAACATTTTATTTATTGTTTGTTTATGAAAAATCCAAAAAAAATAACATAATATTTAAAAATTCTAAAAAAATAATAAAGTAAGTGTATTATAATATATTCTCTCTTCAAACCGAAATCACTATAAAAATATAAAACCAAAACCTTAAAATACAAACCCATAAAAATACTATAAAAATCAGTAGAAATTAATTAAAAAATCCAAAAAAATATTTTCTACTTTATATTTTTATTTATTATATATAATATATAATAAAAATAGTTTTGGAAATTTCGACACTTTTATCTATTTTTAAAACCAAAAAAAATTGGCTATATTAATTTACTCACTATTTTATACGTTCAAAAACTTTAAAAATACATAAATAATTAGCAAAAATTCCCTATAATTACCAAAAAATAGAAAAATATTATAAACACAAAATATTTTATTTTATATATTTTAATTATATTTATATATATTTAAAAATATTAAACCCTATATATTTTATATATACTTTTTATTAGGTATATTCACTCTATTATTATTGTTATTACATATAAATATGTATTATATTTTAAAAATAAAAGGAATTTAAAATTTTTATAACATAAAAAAGGAAATTAAAAAATAAAATTATAAAAAAAATAAAAAAGGTTTTCTATAAGTTGTGCCCCATCTGAGATATTGCAATATCAGTTATGCCTCTTCCCTTTTTGCTATATCAGTTATACCCCTGACTTTTTGTCGTTCTATCACCCGTGCCCCTCAGGTTAGTTGTCATCCATTCTCGACGTAAACGGACGTTAACTTTGGGGACACAACGAGAATTAAATTGAAAGACAAAGCTAAAAGGTCTTTCTCCCTCTCACCCACCCCCTCCTCCTCCATCCCAACCTCCTTCTCCCCATCCCCATCCTCCACCCCAGCCTCCTCCTCCCCTTCCCCCTCCTCTATCCCCAACCTCCTTCTCCCCCCTCCTCTTCTCCGCCCTAGCCTCCTCGTTCCCTTCCTCTTCCCCCGGCATCCTCCCTCACCCAACCTCCATTATGTCCCACCACCTTCGACCCCCTTCTTTGATGCAGCATCAGATGGCAACAGAGCAGTAGGCAATGGATCTATGCAAGCGATGGTTACATCGATGAAGCAGGATTTGGAGTTGAGGATCTTTGAGGATGATGTTTTCTATGGAGTAGAGGCCGACAAAGGCTGGAGTTTGTCACTTTGTTTGTGATAGGGGATGAAAAGTAGCTTCATTTCCAACAATAACACAACAATGAAGGAGATGAGTTCATTAATTGACGTCCTTTGGGTGTTGTTTCCCTCCACAGATTCAATTCCCTCATTGGAGTCTGAGTTCTCAGCTTTATAGAGCATGGTGACATGCAACATAGAAGCTCTCATGGTGGATTTGATGTTAGGGATTTGCTAGGGCTACATGTGAAGTCATTGATGCTCGTGCTCCAGATGTGGTTGATGGTCAAGAAGATCTGCTCCAGTACGTTGAGAGATTGGTTCGAAGTTTTTCAAAAATCTCGACTTGGATCTTTTGGAACAGAGAAGCCTATGAAATTGGAACGTGACAAGGAGGCTGGAAGCCCCGTGAGGTGGAGGGACATGGGAGGATGGGTCGGGGAGGATGGATGTGTGTGTGGGGGGAGGGGGTTATTGAATAGCTATGCACCTCTTGACCTCATCATGGATTGAAACAATAATGGTTGAGTTCAACTTATTGCTGGCTAAAGTAATGTAGGAGCACAAATGATAGAATGATAAGAAGTCTGGGGTACAACTGCTATTCCAAAAAAGGAAGGGGCATAAATGATATTGCAATATCTCAGAAGGGTACAACTGGTAAAAATACAAAATATAAAATCATTAAAAGATCATAAAAATTAAATATAATTAAAAATCCACAAAATTAGAAAAAAGATTAACAAATAAAAAAATATTATTAATAATTATTATTAGTTATACATATCCGTTACTTGCGCATTATAGGTGCATTTTGTAGAGTATAACAAATTTCATCTCGTTATGTTTTTATTGCATATCATGGGTTGATTGATTGTCTGATTTAATTTATCATGTACCAAGTGACGAGACCATGCTGATAGAGCGATAGTCGAATCTGACTTATCGGATACCACATGCTCCTCCAAGACCGACTTTAGGCACTCTTGATCATTCTCATCAACAAGTACATGCCTTTGACAAAAGCTGCAAAAGAAGGAATATGGCTAAAAGCTTAATTCGAGATTTCGATCTACAACAATACCATTCTATAGTATATTGTGACAATCTCGATGCAATATGCTTAACCACATATCAAGTGCATGATGTGCATCATGAGAAGACCAAGCACATAGATGTCATGTCACTCTCTTCATTCTGAGAAGATGATCAAGGTGAAGAAGGTCAACACAAAAGATAATCCAACAAATATGTTGACAAAAGCATTTCTTAGGAATAAGCTCGAACATTGTTTGGACTTGCTCAATACATACGATTGGCAGTAGTGCTCAATACATAAAGAGGAAATGACGACGGCACATCGAGACCGACAAAACTTCTCAGAGGATTCGATTTAAAGTAAAATTGTTAATATGTCTTGAATCTAACAATCTAACCTAGGTTTAAGATTGTATGCACCTCCGTCTACCATATCGACGGGAGTCTCCCTGTCATCATTTTGTGTTCATGCGATAAACATACATTTGATTTATGCAAATAGTTCATTTGATTTATTCAAAACCGTCTACCATACGGGAGTCTCCCTGTCATCATTTTGTGTTCATGCGATGAACATACATTCGATTTATGTAAATAGTTCATTTGATTTATGAAAATAGTTTGATAATTTTCCATATTTTCATGATACAAAATTCATAAATAATTTATTTACTTCCTTGACCTGCTCCGTCGTCATTGATACAAAATTCATAAATAAATTATTCACTTACCTGCTGTCGTTGTTGTGACCTGAGAAGATCAGCTACTTCAACACTTCCTCGGCGAGGCAGACTGCGAGGGCCACCTAAAACCATTGTGATCGATGCATACGCAAGCACCAAGAAGAGTTGTTGGGAGACGAAGAACTAAGATTTTGCAACCCTTATCTGGATTTTACTCAGCACGTACCATCATGTATACCATTCATTTTCGATTTATTCGTTGCTATTTTAATAACGAAGACTTCAAAAGCATCTAATATAATCAGCAACGCTTAAATATAATTATCACTATTTCTAATGTAATTACTATTTCTAATTTAATTATAAATAACCGTTGTTATTTAATTGCCACCGTAACTCTAGTTTGTTGCAGTTACAAATCTCTGTATATAACAAAAAAAATGCATTTCTAGCCCGGTTCAAACCACTCTGGTGTTGCTCGATGATACAAAATTTGTAAGTCCAGGTTCAAAATAACACACAAGCAATAGAAGAAGGACCTCATCCTTAGATATAGTACCCACTGATATAATCTACGGGACATTGATTATTGATAACAAAAAAGCTAATCCTTGCTGGTTCATGCAAAGCCATCGACACGTCGTACATCTCAACTGTAAGGCCCTCCGGTCTCGTGGCTGCTGGGGACAGTGCCACCGGCCAGCGGGTTGCGAGCCGTAGCGGGCCGCGTCATGCCGGTGGCCGTCCCTATAGGGTGGCTTCCCACCACGCCGCTGGTAACATGGCCACCCTTCGGTTCTCCGGTGCCCTGCCCGGGCATCGCAGACGTGGCGTGGCCCGCGCCCGCCTCACGCTTGCGTTCCTTCTCCGCGGCATTGTGCTCCATGGACTGCTGCTTCTGGTACTCCGCCTGCTCTATCCTGTCCAGCTTCTTCTGCTCCGCCATCTCCTTCTCTGCGGGATTATGGGCTTTCATCTTCTCCACCTGCAGGATACGATCGGACATGAAGCAATTCATTGTAACATACTCGTCATAATCCTTCCCTCGTTAGATCTCATCTTTCCACTTCCATATACAAAACGTAAGATTGCATCAGAGCAAATTATGACGCGTGAGCTACCTTCTCCTGAACTACGGCCTTGGTCTTCTCCATTCCGGACTTGGCCGAGGCGCCGATGTCCGCCGCAGCCTCCTTGGCTGAAGCAACGGCGTTCTTGCCGTCTGCATCTCTGTTTCTCCTCTCGAGTAAGTCTCGATCACCGCCTGATGATGCCGAACGCCGAATGATTACGCGATGGAACGTTATGGTGATGGCGAATCTGAGAAGCAAACTGCGCCCTCGTATTTATATTCACATGTGCACGATGACCGTTCGCGAGAGGGATGTGGCTGCCTCGCCATGAGGCCTCCTCTGTGTAGGACATCTAGCTCTTCACGAGGGACAGGTGGTGGGCAGCGAGCGCTAAAGGTTCCTGCAAAGTCGGTTTGTTTGCTTCACCCCGCGCCGCGGAGTCCGGATAAGCGGACATGGTTCCACGTACTCTCCTTAATTATTTTCTATGGTTAGGATACTATTATATTATAATTACGGATAATTATGTTTGTAGCAGGGATGTTTCATGGAACTAATATCCCACCTATTCAATCATGATCCACCATGTCCATCGTTACTGGATCAATAGGTCAATCCGTCCATTTCGAAGAGTACTCGATTCTAATTAATACTAGATTTATTTGAATGGATAAGGCAAAAGGTAGTGGTATCGAATAAAAAACTTACCATATAAGAGTAGTGTTGTGATGCTGTATCGCAGCACAGCCGCTCGATCAAGTTCGAATTTGATCGAGCGGCTCTGGTACAATATATCACTACAACACAGAATCCACGTCCACCGTATAAAGTTGATTAGAAATAACACTATAAAAAAACAACATTTGATATTTTCTACTTCAGAAGGAAAATTAAGATCGATCTCTTGCTTCCTGCAAAGTAAAAATTCCGTACTTACTAAATCCTAAGGGCCCGTTCGGTAGGAGAATAAGCAGAAATAAGGATGGGGAATAAGGAGAATAAGGGTCTATTCTCCGTTCGGCTGGAGGATAAGAATAAGGAGAATAAGGTGAAATAAATGTAGGTAAGGTGAGATAAAGATATGAATAAGAGTGAAATAAGATGAAATAATGGGGAATAGTTGTACCACGGGGAAGCGTGTTGGGGGCTTATTCCCCCGTATTCCATTCCTCCTTATACCCCAAACGAACAGGGCCTAACTAAACGAAGACTATATATCGATCATCTAAATTTGTTGATATATAACTACATATGGTATATGAATTAAATCATTCGAAATCGATTAGGATTTGTTTGAAAAAAATGATTCGAAATAAAGCAAATTGAATTTGATATATATATATAGAGAGAGAGAGAGGGGTGATCCTATCAGAGCAAAAAATTGTAAGAACATGAGAGGATTGATTCTGGACTACATAATTCACCCAGGAGAGAGAAGATTAGGAGAGAGAAAATAGAATCATGTGGTCCAGAATCACCCCTCTCATGCTCTCACAACCTTTTTCTCTCATAGGATCACTCCTATATGTATATGTGTGTGTATGAGAAAAAGGATCATACTCCATGGAGTAGGTAACTTACCTACTTCATTTTCTTTTTTTCCAAATTTTTTTATTTCTATTGAAAAATTCTTCCATGGATTTTCATATCTATATCCCTCTGATATGTGATTCAAATTTCATCCGAAACAGACTCCTACGGCCTTTATCCGGACATTCATTTTTAACGGTCACAGATTTGCTGTATTTTTCATGTTCTGGATGGAGGCCGTAGGAATCTTTGTTTCTGACGGAAATTTGAATCACATATTAGAGGGATATAGTTATGAAAATTCATGGAAGTATTTTTCAAAAAAATAAAAAAAATTTGAAAAAAAGAAAGTGGAGTAGGTAAGTTACCTACTCCATGGAGTAGGATCCCTTTCCCCTCTCTCTCTCTCTCTCTCTCTCTCTCTCTATATATATATATATATATATATATATATATATATATATATGGGTAAAATGGGGCAGCCCCAGGGAGTAGCCAACTTGGCTACTCCCACCCCTATTTTCCTCTCATTTTTTTATATTTTTGGAAAATAAAAATTTATATATTCATCATTATATCCCTCTAACATTCTATTAAAATTTCGTCAGAAACAGAGACTCCTACGACCTCCATCCAAACAGGGTGGATTTAAAAAATCCTGCGACCGTTAAAAAAAAGGATGTCTGGGATGGAGGGCCTAGGAGTCTCTGTTTCTGACGAAATTTTAATAGAATATTAGAGGATATAGTGATGAATATACAAATTTTTTATTTTCCAAAGAAATGAAAAAATGAGGGAAAAATAGGGGTGGGAGTAGCCAAGTTGGCTACTCCCTGGGGCAGCCCCATTAACCTATATATATATATATAATATATATATATATATATATAGGGACGAAGCCAGGAATTTGTACTGGGGGGTATTAAGCCATAAATTTCTACTTAGAGAATAAACTAACGAGGTATCATTGCTTATTTTATTTTACAATTAATTTTTATTTTAATGATCAATATTTCTTGATTTTCATTGATTGCATAATTTGAAAAAAAATAACTACAATATTAATATTTACAATATATTTTTACAAAATAACCATCTAAACGTGTGATTTTACGTAAATATTTGAATAAATATTATATTAACAAATTTCTATTATTTCTAAGATGAATAATCTTGTACGTATTTTCATTAATGCGCTAGTTGTAGAGATAGTTATACAAAATTGTGAGTTTACATGGATATTTATGTTAAAAATACTTTTTACAAATAGAAATTGTTCGAATCATTTCTCCTGTTATCTATATTTTTTATTTATATTCTTGTCTATTTTCAAGAATTCATCAATATATTTTCTGTATTCACTAAGATATATATGGATACATACTGATATATTAAATGGATAAATATATAGTACATAAGGGTGCAAACAGATATGTTTATATATGTATATGATCCGCAACTATGTCTATTTTATATAAAAATTGACATCATTATCCGTATCCTTTTTAAAATATATATTTATATAACTTTGATATCTATGACTATCGGTATACATACATACATATATATATATATAATTGTAGATTTTCTTTAACTAAATGTAAGATAATTCAATACCTACATTCACCATTTTTTATATAATTATTACATAATAAATATATTTTGTATATTTATATCAAGTATAAGCCATCTAA